>NJDD01004954.1:59959-77927 GCA_002245505.1 Calephelis nemesis | reverse complement strand
CGGGATTGGATATGTGCCCAGTTGGCGATAGGCTTGCCACCTATCACATTGTGGGACTTAGTATCTTCGGCTAGTCGTGGGTGCCATGGTTGTATCTCTGCCTACCCCTTCAGGGATATGGGCGTGACTACTCTACTCAAACCTATGCTCGATTCTTACGAGCTGCTAAGTAGAGAAGCTGTTGATCTATTCTACACAGAAGACCGACCAACACTTAGATTTCTGAACGAATGGACGATTTTAGATTTAGATAATCTTTTGTATTGAAAATATTGAGCAAATCCAGGAAAGGTTTTAAAGATCATAAAATCGGAAACTGATAGGAAACCAAAAAAGTAGCTTTGTACTTTTCCATACAAACTGAACGGGCACGAAACGAATTCCGCGGGAACAGCTAGTCTAAAATATTTTTATAGTAGTAGGTACTATTTAAATTTTGCGCTTCAGCTTTGTTCGTCAAGTTTCGGAAAATCCGAATGTAGAGTTGTTGTTAAATAATTAAAAATTTCACTTAAATTTAGGTTAGGTCAGCCAATTTAAAAATAAAGTGTAAAAAGAGTAAAAAGTGTAAATCCGAAGCGCATAATTTAAATAGTAGTACTATACATACTCGTAATATTTCACTGAAATTTAAACGACTGTATTCAGAAACGACAGAAAGTGTTATAAATTAAATACTTTATCTGTACCAGTTTGGGCAAAATTTTAATATTAAAGTTTAAGAAATTCAAATCCATACTAATATTACGAATACGAAAGTTTGTTTGTGATTCTTTCAATTTTTTATTTCAATAGATCAATGTTATGGTATAATTTTTGCATGAATAGAGTCCCAAGAATGAAATAGGCATAAAGAGGGGTTTTCTAAGTATGACGTGTCTGAGTGTGTCTGAATTTTGTCACAAAATCATTTGTCTGGGATGGATGACCGGTTAGCGGGGGGTTTGACATATTGTAGGATTATCCCATTGTAGGACTAAGAACCTACTGCTAATCACGGGTGCGCTAGTTGTATCTACCTCTACATGAATATGTTTTTTTTAATTTGTCCTTTTCTGGGACCGGCCAAGAACTTTAGGCCATGCTGCCATTTCTTTAGTATCCTATTTTTTTATGTATTTGTTATTCTCATCACAAAAAAATGAAATAGTCTAGTCGTTATATTTTTAAATTTAAAAAAGTAAGTAATAAAGTTTAATTAAAAAAATACATTGATCAAAATAAGTCAAGTGAGAACTATGATTTCAAGCTTGAGGCATTTTTTCACCAACAAAAAAAAATGTCTTTTGCAAAATATGAGTCTTATGGAACATGACATGTTGATAAGAAGGAACGAATGGAATCCTAAGTAACTTAAATGGCAGAACGTCGTCGTCAGCAATAGACGATATTAACGGTTCTGTCAGTAATTGCTGAGGTGTTTTTTAAAATTATACAAGTGAAGTCAAGAATATATACTATTATGATACCCATAATAAATAAATAATGAAAAAAATATTATGTGTAAACTGTAAACAGATATGACAACAGGATACGCTAATTTTAGTCGCAAAACATATATTTTTATTACTCAACATATGTTATCTTAATGTGGCCTTTACACAAGCACCACCGAATTTTACGAGGTTTTTGACCTAGGAATCTTCTTTGTTAACAATTTAGATAAAAATGTTTATACAAATAAAAAAGTAGCTATTTAGAAAGGCGATAACCTCACCTATCTTAAACAAATATTGAAAAAAGTTGACTAGACTTGGAGAAAATAAAGGCTTAGTACTGTCATGCTTGTGTTGCAAACGTCAAACAGGGTTGTCACAAACTGCTGTATGCTATCTGAAACTCCTGTATTTTCAATCACACTACACTCGGCGAAGTCCTCTCTTGCGCCCCGCGCCTAACGCCGAGCGACGATCCGTTACTACTCCTCCATCAAGTCTACCCAGTAACCAGAATGCAACACCAAGTCGAGGTACGGTCTCCCGGTTGTTAGCGTTGCTTGAAGGGAACAGTCCAATACATTTAAATAAAGATGTCTCGGGCTGAGCACTCTGCTCGGCCCACAAAGCTCGGTGAAGTTGTAAAAACCACGAGGTTGGCAACACATTAGTCATTCCAAAAAAAATGAATTATCAACGAACGAAAAAACGAAAGAGGTTTATTGGTTGACTTGTATTTTTTTATGATATTGGAAGGCAAACAAGCTGACGGGTTTCCTGATAGTAGTAAATTCACGCCGCCTAGAAACACCAAAGGTGGTGGTAATGTTGCGTTGCCAACATGAGGCCAGGATGTTAGGCCTAGAGTAAAAGTAAGTTTACCGGCTACCTTACCCTTCGAACCGGAACACGTCATGACGTTATGGCGGAAGGAATAGGTAAGGCGGTGGTAACAATTCGGGTGATTCGCTGAGAAACTCTACCACCAAGATATCACGGTGTTAATGACGGCAAGCCTATGCTCGTCTTTTACGAGCTGCCTGGCACAGGAAGGCAGATGGTCTGTTCTACAAAGGAGCTCGGACGAACACGGGGAAACCGATGATGAAGTTGGTTCGATCCCCAGGTCGGGCAACTTAAAAATGTGGCATTGTTGTACTTAGCTTCAAGAGGTCCCGAGTGCAATCCCTGGTTAGGGCAACAAAAAGAAAATGCATTTCATAAATTTTCTTAAGAAAATAACGTTGGACGGGATTGGCTATGTGCCCGCTTGCCGACAAGCTTACCCCTATCACACTGTGGACTTTGTGTCTTCGGCTAGTCCTAGACGCCCTGGTTTTAACTCAATCTACCTTAAAGAGGATACGGGCATGGAAATATTGAAGATTGAAAATACAAAAAAATTATAACTTCGTTAAAAATGTATGTGGAAGGGAAAATTATGTCTGAACATTTGTATGTAACCGAACTGATTTAGACGAATTTAGCAAAGACATGATATACCTTGATATACCATGATATACCTTGGATAATTACATAGATTACTTTTTAAGTCATTATTTCAATGATGTTGGTTTACTTTACGTGTTAGAGCACGAGCTTTAAACACGTGAAAGAGTTAACCAACATATTATAGTAATTATTATAAAATTGAGTTTCACCAAGTGCCAAGGATGGAAACAATTCAATATGTTTACTTAATAATAAGAAGAACTGTTAAGAAATGACTTCAATTTTAATATTATACCGTCTAATTATACGAAAAAATGGAGTAGTTTCGTCGACTTAAAACAAAAAAACCTGTCTTGGATATTCCATCTAATTCTAACTTGGTGGTAAATAGATCTAGAAATACGATTAAAAAAAATAACAGCGGATTCCAAATCACAGAGAAATTAATTAACATATCTACATAAAAAAATAAGTTAAGAAAAATTGTATATAATCGAGTTCGATTTCAATAATATGTCGTCTAAGTACACGAATTTTATGTAATTGACTAAGTAAGGAGGAAGCTACATGCTCGACTCAGATAATACGTTCAGTTTTTTTTAATTAAAATATTGTACACCGACGTAGTTCCATTCTAAGTCCGGATCTGTTAATAAATTTACGATTAGGCTTGAAATAGCGAGCAAAGCGATTAAAGATCTCTATGTTCAGATGGGGATGTAGTTGTATGTTTGTTCGACGATAACTTGAGTATTTTGATCTATATGAAATTTGGTAGATGTGTAGGTATGCTTAATTCAAAATTTTTAGGTTCGAATATGGGCGAAGAACGTCGTATGATGTGTCATGTGTCGATGTCGTTCTGATAAGGCTTTGGGATCGGGGTTGATGATAATGTCATTATGATATGACTCTTTAGGTTCTTATGATATGAAAAAACTGGGTAAAAGATGTGGTGTCGTAGGACACCAGGAAGTTCGTTCGGCTAATGTAGAATCGACACAATTCATGAGTATTTAACGGTTGTATTCCACGGTTTTTTCTTACGGTTTTTTAATATCACATTTTTTTCAGTTCGATCGCGCAGGAAAATCGCTATATCCTCGAAGCCTGCCGTTAGGAACTTCGTTCCGAATTAGCAGAGGAAATGAGAAATCAATGCTTGCAAACTGTTAGTAGCTTTTAATGCTAAGAGATACGAAGTTCCACGGTTCATCTACCGTGATTAGGGTATCTCATTTCTGTAGAAGTAAATTTATATCTATTTTTAGATTTTTGTGTTTTAATAGACCACTTGTTACATGCATGCATCGCTCTAAAGCCACTCATACGATTGCTGTTTAAACTTTGTTGAATGACGGAATGTTAGAATCTTAAAAGGATTTATTGGTTCTTCCCGAGGTCTCAGATCGGGGCAAACTACTAGCTAGCTTGATTTAATAATTACCAAGAAATCGATCAACATGAAAAAATTTAGGGGCCGTATATTTAACCTCCTCCTTTTTAAAGTCGATTAACAAGATTATTAAGCCCAAATCTAAATTTAGAGTACTAAAATAGGTTTGCATCAAGCCATTTCTGTATTTGGTAAATGTTACTTTGTAATACAGTTGTTTGTCTATAAATAGGTAATATTGGTTCAGTTTAATCGGACTAACAGGACACACCTCGTATGTGAAGCTAATATTTAGTAATACTGGAAACGCACCTGTACAAATGTTGTGTAACAGTCTTTTATAAATATGGCGTTTTTTTAAGGTAGACGTTTCTCCCTCCAACGTATACTGTCGTAATAGGTCATTTAAAATTTTACAGGAGAAATAAAACCTTACCTATTCCTGTTGCCATAACATCAGTGCTTGCCGTTGACTTGCTCAGGTTTGGGGGTAAGGTAGCCGGTAAACATACTTTTGCTCGAGGTCTAACATCTCGGCCTCAGGTTGGTAACGCACCATTACCACCTTTGGTGTCTCTAGGCGGCGAGAATTTCTTACCATCAGGAAATCCGTCTGCTTGTATGCCTTCCAATATCATAAAAAAATGTTATGTAAGGAATTTGGAATCGTTTAAGCCATTTCAGGTATCTAAATTAACATGTTCGATTCCAATTTCCGATATCGCCTGAATCGAGCTTCAAGAGTAACCCTACATGTCTGCAAAGATCGTGACATTGGCAATCGATACTCTCTACCTACAAGTAACTTGTGATGATTTGTGTATGGAAAATTACTCTAATATAAAATCTATGCCAAGTTTCATTCAAGCTACACAACAATACCAAATTTGTTATCTTTACGTAACGAAACTAAGTTTACCTCTCTTCCAATTCTATAAATAAACAAGACCACTAGGTGACCTCTTGCCTTATTAGACGGAAGAGTTTTTTTTGAAATGACTAATATGTTGCCAACCTCGCGGTTTTTACAACTTCACCGGGTTTTGTGGGCCGAGCAGAGTGCTCATCCCGAGACATCATTATTTAGATGGATTGGACTGTTCCCTACAACGCCAGCAACAAGGGCTGTCTCCCGCGAGACCGTACCTCGACTTGGTGCTGCGTTCTGGTTACTGGGTGGACTTGATGGAGGAATACTCGGGCGCAAGAGATGTCTTCGTCGGCGAAACCGGCGGCGACGGTGTAGTGTGATGTACTGTGAGTTAGTGTTACTTGGATTGGGAGGGAGACTCGCGTTTCCCACGGTTATTGGATTCGGAGGATCCGATAGGACGTGACGGGAAAAGATAGAAAGTAGTGCTATGCAGCAGGGCGTCCTGGTTGGTACTTGTTAGGAACACAAGTCCTGTCCTATCGTCAGCTCTCGGCCTCAGTTGCGATCCATGCTTAATCCAGATAGTCTAAGATTCCCACAATAATTTATAAGTATTATCTATTATATCTAAGTGCAACGGTTCTTACCATTGAGTCGTCGTTACGTCGGGAGAGTTATTTCTGAGTGCATAACATATAAAAATATAATCATAACTAATTCCTATATGTTCCTCCAGTTGCAGGTTTAAATTTTGCAAAACACTTAAATGCCTAACGGAAATTGTTCACCTGTCTCACTATTTGACTATTTTATTACCATAAAGCAACCATATTTGACATTTGAAGTTTAGTTTTAGAAATTGTCTTTACAGAACTGACGCGTTGTAAAGTTAATGACATTCTAAACTAAATTTATTTACTTACTAGCTGTTTCGCATAGCTTGGACTCGATGAGATAATATCAAGATACATATTTCCCATATGTTAAATTTCGGTACGACCGGTGAACTTCGAAGTTGACGGACTTTTATACAAACTTTAACATTAATTCCCTTAGACGAGGAATTTGTAATACTCCTTAAATTTTCAATTATGTTGAGATTTCTCTCCTACCTAAAAGCTACTTCTGTCAAAGTTAATGTTCACAGGTCAACAAATTAGATACATTAATGATCAAAGCTGCACTTAAAGCAAAATTGCATTTTTGTCAATTAACCGAATTGGATTTGTAAAAGAGTTTTATGAGGTACCCAGAAATATTTATTAAATTTGCTTGTAAATATTATTTCACACATAACAAAAATAAATTTGTTATGTAATGATACTGCAGTTATTAATTGCCATTCAATATTTTTTTCCTATACGTTGGAACCTGTTTACACGAAATTCAGTTCAGACTATTGAAATATGGAGGTTAGCTATACATATATTTTTATGTTTCCGGTCGAGGAGCTTTCAAGGTGGGGTTCGCATTGACCTTGAAGGGACACTCGTTATTGAGTTTGACCTTCACAACCCTATCAGCGAGGGCGAGGGAGTGCGCAGACATAACAAAGTAGGGCCCCATTTTAAAACAAAACGCATAAAAGGGTCTTTTATAGCGTAAGGTGTGAACATCTGTACTAATAAGTGGGAAAGTTTGGTTCGACAAATGTTTTTCTTTGTTTAACTGACTATAATCATGTCTAATACAATGTAACTGCATATTTTTTTTAATATTTCGTCTCTTTGTGGGACAGGCTAAGACCATGAGATCATACTGCCACGTCTTTCGTATTTTTTCTTGTTAGTTATTTTTAATAAAATTCTTCAGTCAGGTACTTAAATTATAGTCATATTTCGCTATATAACGTCATTTCAGGGCCTTATAAAGCGGTGGCCTCCGTCCTCAAGCTCATTTTGTGATATTTGACGGCAATGAGGAAATACATGATACACTAATTTCTTTATAATTATTTTACTTGTGCACTTTAACTGAGCAAAATCGAATTAATTGCCTAAATTAAATTATATGACAAATATCAATTTGTCCTCTTGAGGCAGGCTAAGTAAGACCTTTTGGCCTTGCTGCCTCTTCTTTCGTAATAAATTTATATTTTATAGGGCGTTTTCTTTCTTTCTTTAAGTTTTGGCCTTCACGTTAGTATTTTGCCATTCGTCAAGTAGAAATTTGCATCAAATTGTATATCAATTTTGATCAATTATAATTAGTCATCAGTCATAAGTCGTCAGTAAGTCATGTCAGGCTCTTCGGTAAAGCGGTGGCCTCATTACTCAAGCTCATGTAAGGAGATTTGGCGGCAACGAGGAAACACATAATACGCTAATTTCTTCATGATTATTTCATTTGTGCACTTTCACTGAATAAAATTGTACAAAATGCCACCAAAATTGACTAATATCAACACGAAATTCAATAATTATAAAAAAAACTTCGACCATCTTTTCTCCCGATGGCGCCAAAACTCCGGGGTATTTTCTTTACTATTTTTAGTTTATCTTAAAACTGTCAAAAGTCGTCATAGTGAAAGAAACCAGTGGTATCCTTACCTAACCTCACGGAATAAAATTTGCTGGCAAGAAGAAAAAAAAATACATTATTTTTTTTCATGAATACTACTTCAGGCAACGAAATTGTACAAAAAGGCACCAAAATTGACAGATTTTGTGTAAAGGTATATTTTTTCTGATACCAGCAAAACTTTTTTTATTCCTAAGGGTATTTATAAAGATAAGGGTTAATAAATTAAATACCACAAAAATGAGAAGTATTGATCCAGTCCATCCTATATAACCAAAAAAACCTAAATAAAAAATATAATAAAAATAAAATTTCAAACGGGATCAAATCATATACTTATGATATGAGTAAGTAATGTTGCAAATGATATTAATACAGAAATACATACATAAATACCATAATGCAACAAAACTCGTATCCCTCTAGTGTTTCACTACAGTTACAATCAGTTTGGCGCAACTTTCATATAAAAAAAATATAAGTTTGCTATGTTTTTTATTCGCCCAAATCATATGACACTAGTTGCCTTATATCTGAATGCCTTTAGACTTACTTTCAAATTATACGGGCTATACTTTTTCAAGTAAACTTTATACAAATTCGGATTTGCTATGTATCTATGGAAGTCCCGCCTCTTATTACGTGGTATTTATATACTCTTTGGGTTATAATTTAAGCGCGGCAAAGCTGCAAAAAATGACTTCAATTTTACTAGTTAATTTATCTGGGTAAGCGCACGACTCTCCTGACAGTAAAGATAAACGTGGCCTATAAACACCATAGATGTTATAGATGTGTCCCTGTCCTATAAACACCATAGATGTTATAGATGTGTCCCTGTCATATGGTCAGGCATATTGTGCAAGTCAAGTTGTGTGTAAAGGCGATTGCATCCCACAGATGACTGAGTGAGTATTTTTGCAAATGCTTGGTAAAAATAGTTGGCGATTTTAGTCTGTAAGTCCTGACCTTGATACCCAGCGGGGTATTAATATATTTCCTGCCCAATGCCCATAGACATTATAATATTTTGTTATATAAATATTCAGTTGTTATTGACCTTGTTTTACATTACGATTAAAGATAGCAACGCATCGGTAACTACTTTGGTGTTGCTAATGTTTCTCGTTTTACATTTGTCTAGTGAGTCGATTAATTTTAGGGTTCCGTCAGCGGATGATGAAAAACGACTACTTAATAAAGATAAACATTCCAAATTTTTACGACTAGATAACAAATAGTTAGAACTTGGTACATATACGGATATATACTGTGTAAAGTGGTTTACTATATTTATCAAAAAAACATTAAAGGGCGCTGCTTTTACACGGAACCGAAACTAAACTAAATCTAGACACGCCGGTGTTTTTAGTTAGGTCTCAAAGTTTTTTTTATGAAGCCCTACCTTAGTTTTTAAATTACTTACTTAAATTGTCTCCTTCCTCCTAAGGTTGTCTGGCAGAGATCGCTCTGAAGCGATAAGACCGCCTCTAAGTAAAAGAGTTTGTATTATTTTTGTAAATTTTGGTGCATAATAAAGTGTGTTCATTCATTCATTCTTAAGTTGATAATAAGTAGATTTTCTAAGCTAATAGTATGAAAGATACATTAAAAGTTTTGGCATTTAAACTTTAGCTTTTAAACATTGAAATTTTCCTATGCCCTTTAGCATTTAAGCTGTCCTAGTAAATAATCGAAAGAAAACATAGGTCGTAAAAATGTCGAACGACAACTGGTTTAAATAAGATAGGTATAGTCAGTAGCTTCAGGAATAGTCGTAAATATAAGTAACTTTTGTCATTTATATTTTCGTTTTTAAAAATCAGGTATTTTTTGCAGGGGAATGCTATTAAAGGGTTTCTACCGAATTATCTTGCTACACTTTTTAATCTGTGCTTGCTTCTACCAAAAATTAGTCTCTACTTCTACGGAATCCAGCATGGGTACTCACACGGATGGAACTTGGCCACTTTATTACTATAATTATTTTAAACTATTTTACATTTAAAAAATACAAGGTTTGCCAGGTCGAGTGAGTCATTGTAGATCTTTACTACCTAACGTTACAACACTATTGGACTAATGTAAGTTCTTCTTCTTCTTTTATAAATATGGCTTTCAATCGTTTTTCACGACTTATTTAGCCCATGTCAAGTTAGTTAATTCTTATACAGTCATTAGTCACTATGTACAAAGTCATGTCAGGTCAGGGTCTTGGGTAAAGCGGTGGCTTCGTTACTCAAGCTCATCTGGTGAGATTTGACGGCAGTAAGAGTAGACAATACACTATTTTCTTCATGATTATTTCATTTGTGCACTTTCACTGAACAAAATTAATCTAATTCCCACTTAAATTAACTCATTTCTGAGTGAAATGAACCCGAAATTCAATAATAATGACAAAATTACGACTGGGGCGAAATTTTTTCTTTCTTTAAGATTTATAGAAATTAACCGATTATATTATGTTTCTTTAACTGTTAGCTTGCCAAATTTCAGCAAAATCCGATCAGTGGCTGTGCGTTGATAGATGTTGATAGATTCACCTCCTTATCACAAAAAATATACGATTGTTTAATTATTTAACCAATAACATGCTACTCCTGGATGATGTGGCAGCATATTATGGTTGAGAATTTGATTTTAGATAGTGTCTAGTAAAACATGTGTTAAACGAGGATTTACATTTCTTTGTAGTATAATAGGAAGTCTCTTTGTTTTGTTACATCTATATCCATATATGTAAGTATTTTCACGTCCATATCCCCGAAGAGGTAGGCAGAGGTACAACCAGGGCACCCACGACTACCCTAAGACACAACGTCCAACAATGTAATAGGTGGCAAGTCTATCACCAGCCGGACGCATATGTAATGTTGTGTGTAATATATAAAAACTAAATAAATAATTTATTTATACTCGTTTATAAATAAAAATTAATCGTGAAATATGTTGCTAAGGGCAAAACTCCAGAATGGCATAACCTATTTGTATTTATTTTTATAATATATTCGTTAAGGGGTGAGGAAAGTTTTTTTGGACACAAAAAAATGGAAATTAGCAAGGAAATTAGAACAAAACAATAACTTTTTCTTTAATTTTTGACCGGTGCGGTTGCTTAATTGAAAAAAAAAGATTTATCCTTGTCATAATCACCTAAAGTTTTAATTGGAATGTATAAAAAGTGATATTTTGTGATGTTGCTCTATAAATATGATAATATGGCATGTACTTAAGTTTTTGTGATATGATGTAATATGTCAAAGTTAATACCTAAACTGGGCGTGGCTCTCCTGTGTAGAATAGACCTGCCTTCCTGCGATGCAGCATCACGGGAGGCGAGCACTAGACTAAATGGGTCAGCACCAACAGGATCATTGGTGATAGAGTGCCGTGCTTCAACTTCTCCTGGTGATGATCCACCGTCTTACCTATTCCTGCCGCCATAATGATATTGTCATGTTCCGGTCCGGAGTTTAGGGTAGCCGGTAGACTGTTACTGGTAATATGCCTGTAACGTATGTGGTGTTTATAGGCTACGGTTATTTCTTACCATCAGGAGACCCGTGTGCTTGTTGTTGACCTATCTTATAAAAACTCTTCCTATTTAGCATCACCACTTGTTTTTGTCCACTGTTACGTAAGTGCTCTCCACAGTCGTGTTTCTGTATGGTGGTGATAAGCTGGTAACTTTGCTCGCAGCCTCAAATTGGAAATCCTGTCCAAACGTATATATAAACGCTTAAATGCTTGTTCACGTACGTTCTTGAAATATTAGGATATCTAGTGCATCTTATTAATACCAAGTTGACAACTTAACACTAACATCTAAGTTGTTAACGCTTACATCTTTTATGTATAAAGACTATACGTATTTACCTACCCACAAGAAATCCGTCTCTTTATCTATACAGGGTCCCACATTAGACCCTTAGGAAACCAGAGCGTGATAGCCATATGCACTGTGTAGCTTATGTAAAAAACATTTTGGATTTGGCTTTGGCTTCCACGCTCTGGCTTACCAGGGGTCTACGGTGGCACCCTGTATATATGTAATTATCGTGGTCATCTCATAACACAGGAACGGAACAATTTTGCTAATTCTTTTTTGATTTTTTTATGTTATAGATCAGCGAATAAGCACACGGTTCTCCTGATGGTAAGAGATAATCGAGGCCTATAGCCACCATAGATGTTACAGGTGCGTCGCTGTCCTGTGGCCGGGATTTTAGGCCAATTGGGAATGTCTGCAAGCTGTCCTACTCTCCGGAACGGATCATAACAGAGTCATTATGTTGGAATAGGTAAAAGTAAAGTGAAGTAGATTCTATACTTCTTATCGTCGGTGCTTGGTGGAATTCCATTCTTGATGCAATTTATTTAGAAACACTTGTATTTTCCATAATATATTTTATTATCAACTCAAAGGGAGTTGTTATAAAAGTATCTTCACGCCCATATCCCCGAAGAGATAGGCAGAGGCACAAACAGGGCACCCACGACTAGCCGAAGACACTAAGTCCAACAATGTTATAGGTGGCAAGCCTATCGCCAACCGGGCACATTTCCAATCCCGATCAACTTTTATTTTATTAGAAAATTGGAAAAATCCCGGGATTCGAACCCGGGACCTCAAGCAGTCAAGTCCGACACCCAAACCGCTAAACCACAGAGACGATTCAAGAGAGAAGTTGTCATATAGCCCTGATGATGCTTGTATAGCGAAACCGGTTGGCTAAATCATAAAAATAAAAAATATTAAAATAATTGTGGAAAGTACAAGTGTTTCTAAATAAATTGCATAAAGTAAAGTATCTTCAAGCCATATCCCCGAAGAGGCACAACCAGGTTACCTTCGACTAGGCGAAGACACTAAGTTCCATAATGTGACAGGTGGCAAGCCTATCGCCAACCAGTATGGCAGTGGATTCTTACCCAGGCAAGCTGTATCACAACACTCTGCTTCTTTCTTTCCTCTACTGTCTTTCCTCTTTGTTTTAACCAGTGCTTGCCTCTTACGAGCTGTCTGGCGGAGGGGCAGATGGTCTTTTCTATTCACCGAACCAGAACCAACACGAGGAAAATAATATGTTAGTTTAAGGAGAAAGTTTTACGAAAAAAAACAGGAAAAATGCAGGATAATCGGAAAAAAACAATTGGTACTATTTTCATACAAACTGTGAGTACTTGTTAATGTCAAACGAAATTCGTCAAGTCGGCTAGTCTTTCTATAAGAACGCTTAAAAGAAACCAATTATTGATCTCCGATATCGACACCTGTTGATGTGACCTTTCAGAGTTTGAAATATAATATTCGAGTCTATATTTTCCCACGCTCGTGTGCGACATACGGAAACTAACGTTAAAATAGGCGTAGATAAGTGTAAAAGTTTTTTACAATGGTATTTTGTGATAGACAATAGAATTGAGCAGGTTTTCCATGTGAGGACACGGTACCTGAACTTTTAAGTACTTACAGCATATGAGTGCCATATCTGACCTTGAGCTTGATAGCTATTTTTAATTTACTGAATAAGGCGTTTGAAGAAATCCTTTGGTTTATAGTCTAAAACAGCGTTTTCCGAATGCCGGGTAACCATAATAAATTTTAACATGTTGTTGATAAGAACGCCATCTTCATTTCTTAAGACCAACTACTTTGTTTCCAAACTTTTTAGTGTGCCATCTGTGATCTTTTATCGTTATCATCAATATATTTGTTTGTGTGTGTCAAATGTATGGTAGTGTGTGGTATTTATTTATTGATTTAATGTATTTTACTTTGTACTGTACTTTATAAGCATTATTGTTAAAAAATATTAGCGTTCTGCACTTATCCTGCACATGAACTATAAGTGTGCCAAATTTTATGCTCCTGCGTCCTGCGTAAGTTTCGGTATCACGTATTCATATATAGATAATTTTGGTTCGTATTATTTTATTTTTGCTTCAAAAGTTTGACTAAAACGAAAACACTTATATTCACTTATAGAAAGTTAAAGTTTGTTGGAACGAAGTTCCTTACGGCAGGCTTGGAGGAGAAAGGGATTTTGCTGCGCGACCGAACTGAAAAAATATGATAATAAAAACCGTAAGAAAAAAACCGTGGAATAAAACCGTTTAATGAGACGTGCGCAAGCGCGACAGTTGCTGCGCGACCGAGTATTATACCTATCTCTTTCTCTCTCATACCACCTCGCCAATGCATAGTAAATACTGATGAATTGTGTCGATTCTACATTAGCCGAAATAACTTCGTTCCTACTTGGTGTCCCACGACACCATATTTATATTTGTTAAATATTTTATTTGGAACTGGAACAAAGGCGGAACCAGTGGGAGGGGACAAGAGTCTAGCTATGGCGAATTGTATTTGCCCTGTTAGCTTTAAATTCTGTCCTCAATGAACTTCGAGTATGTGACTCCCTTTTGGCTTGAAGATTAACGGCTTATATTAATAACCTACCTACAGATAAAGAAAGGCCGTTTAGAGTTTTGTTGCTAAGATATTTTTGTTAATAATTGAAAAATAACAGCGGTCACTTGGCAACTGATCTAAAATATCACGATCGCTTATCTTACATAGGTTATTAATACTGCCCGTAGATCAGTCACAGAAGTACGAGGTATAACCGATATAATATATACAAAATTTTCACTGATAATGAAATGGAGTTCTAGGAAAGATATTAGCCATTTCTTCATAAAAATGATTTCTTAATGGAAGGCAAACAAGCAGTTGGATTTTCCGATGTTCAAAACATCACGTCGCCTAAAGACACCAAAGGTGGTAATGGTGCGTTGCCAACCTGAGGCCGGGATGGTGGGTCTGAGCAAAAGTAAGTATAACGGCTATCTTATCCTCACGACTGGAACGCGTCAACGGCAAGCACTGACATTATAGCGGCAGGAATATGTAAAGCGGTGGTACCAATCCGGGCAAGTCGCTTCGAAACTCTACCACCCAGTCAGATATCACGGTCCTAATGACGATATGCCTATGCTCACCTTTTACCGGCTTCCTGGCAGGAAGGCAGAAGATCTATTCTGCATAGGAGCCTGGACCAACACGGGGGAGAATCCTGTATTCTATTTATTTTTGTTTTAGAGACAGTGAACAAGTACGCGGTTCCCCTGATAGTAAGAGATAATCGCAGCCTATAGACACCATAGATGTCGCTGTCCTTGGACGGAATGCTAATCATTTTGTTAAAGGCTATCCTGCCCTCCGACCAGGAACATGGCATTGTTATTATGGCGACAGTAACACGTAAGGCGGTGCGACTATCTCTTACCATTATGAAAGACGTGTCCTTTTTCTCTGTCGAGTTCCGCAAAAAAATACATGGCGTAAAAAAAATACTATTTGAACCTAATAACAAACGTTCCACCGGAAAAAATCTACATAATCCGTTAAGAAATTACATCATCGCACAAATAAACTAACGGCACGCTAAGATGGTCGGTTTGACGTTTGTATTATGTAAGTAAATATTTATAAGAAAGAAAAGAAAGAAAGAAAACATATTTATTTGCGGATTAGCGTGTTGAAGTTTTTACAAAATGACTTAAACTTTCCAACATATTCTACCACATTATCGTGTGAAATTATTTTATTATTTATAAAAAGTAATCATTTAATTATGTATTATACAAAAAAAATGTTTTATATGTATGTTTTTAAATTACAAACAATTTTGAAATGTAAATAAATTTTTCAACCGTGAACTACTACCGTTTTCAAACCTAGCCAGACAGGAGAAGAAACGACGAAACAAACTCTCCGGCAGCCAGGAGTATTACCTATCATCCCTGTACTACCACCGTTTCCAAACCTTTATTTTCGTTTCATTAAATCTTTTCGACGAGCTATTACTTGACATACTAATAATTACAAATACTAAACTTATAAATTCGACGCATTAGGTTACTTTTTTCGATAATTCATATTCACCTCATTATTGTAATGCGTCAAACCGGCCGTCTTATCGTGCCAATAGTATAATAGCTTCCAAAACAATGATATAAAAGATGTTTAAAAACGATTAAGTGATATTATGATAAAACCATTCAGAGTTTGATGAACGTCTAGACACAATTTGAAATAGATGGCTTATGTCTATGTCTCGGGTTTTGGCAAGCAAATATGATTGGATAAAAACCTGCATAAGGAAGAAATATTTATTTTTTTAATGATAATGTATGTATGCATGTATGGAATGTGTGTGTGAGCATGTGTTCCATACAGGCTCTCACACACAGTTACTCTTTCACGTTCGAATGGCTGAACGGATTTGTCTGAAAATTGGGACACAGATAGATTGTGAGCTGGATTAACATATAGGCTACTTTTAATCCCGATCGCAAACGGGCTTATGTGAAAACCCGAGTGAAGCCGCAAGCAACAGCTAGTAAAAAATAAAGAAAATAAAAATCATAAAAACTGCAAGAACCAACTTCTATTATTATTTTTTTACGGTTATTTATATAATTATTACTTATCTCTATAGAGTATCTGGCAATATCTATAGAGTAACGTCACAAGTCCCGTTCAACTAGCACCGTGAAACCTGCTTGCTAAGCATATTCGGGTAGATTACATAACAGTACCTAACTGTAAATAAAATCACGCCATAACTTGAATCTTACATAAGTGCATACTTGTTGAAACCAGCGATCGATATCTATATATACATATACAACAAAGTTGAGTACCTATAATATACTACTAGTAGTTAAGTTTCATAAGTTAAGAACTAATGCACCGATTGCAATGATCTCTGAGTTTTTGTTATGATATTGGAAGGCAAATAAGCAGATGGATACCCTGATGGTAAGAAATTCACGCCGCATAGAGACACCAAAGGTAATGGTGCGTTGCCAACCTGAGACCGGATATAAGACCTTAAGCTAAAGTAAATATAAAGGCTACCTTATCCTCGCAACTGGAACACGTCAACGTCAAGCACCGACGTTATGGCAGCAGGAATAGATAAGGCGGTAGTATCAATCCGGGCGAGTCGGTGCGAAACTCAACCACCTAGTGAGATGTGACGCTAAGCCTATGCTCGCTTTTTACGAGCTGCCTGGCTCAGGAAGGCTACTGGTCTATTCTGCAACGGAGCCCGGACTAACACGGAATGTTCTGTGGATTGTTAGATTTTTAAAAATGAAACTTCATAATCGACGTGGTAGACTATTTGCTATAGTTACGCACCACCAAAAACCGCTGTATATTATCGCCGAATTTCATACTGCGTTCTTTGTGATTTTTCAATTGAATTTCTTTTGAGGTAGCTTAAGGATCTTTGCACCTTGCGCAACGCCTGTTATATATAATGTTCTTGTTGAAGTCAATTTTCTTTTCTTTTACTTTCTAAGAAGACTGACGTGATTGGTTAATTAATTTTTTTAAAGATTGATCCTAAGATCCACACAATGATTGATAATAATGTTGTCAACGTATACGAAACCTACTCCATTACCTACTTTTAAAAAAAGACTGAAGGAACATAATTTTAATTGACACAATAACACACTCGTATAGGTATTGTCATTTGTCCTAGAAATATATTTTAATAAGGATAATTGTACCTCTTTTATTTTTGCATACTTAATTATTCTCTTTATATTAATTTGTTCTAAGTATAGCTATAATTGTTTTGTGTACACGTTGCCTTCAATTTTATTTTCACAGCATAATTTTTTTTGGGTTGGCTGGAAGAAATTTCTGTAGTTAGAGATAAGCTCGCCTTTTGTGCATTTTTACTTATCCTGTATTTTGTATTTTTTTTGCTTTTTGTGTTTAATAAAGTATTGAATAATAATAATAATATACATAAATGTGTGCGTTACTATTTATACTTAACTGAAATTTTGTGGATCACGATAAAATGTGTATGGGAACTTTTTGAATTTTAAGAAAATAGCAATCAAAAAATTAATTAAAAAAACATTTTCCAGGAGACCAAATTGTGAATCTAAACCATTCTCGAATTTTCATCAACATCGGTCCAGTCTACTAGAAGGAGTTCAGTGACAAACACACGAACACAAGAATTATATTTATAAAGATAGATTACCGTGCACATCCGGAGGCTGCAAGTGTTATGTAAGAGCACCAATGTCAAGATCGCTGCGTCAGCGAGGTCGATGGCCGCCAAGGTTTACCCAACTCGTCTACTCATTAACAAAAAAACGATCTTGAACTTGTATTCATTCATGATTTACAATGAGTTTATGTTCATTCATAAATTTAGATGTTTAATTAATACTTTTTTAGAAACGGTG
>NJDD01004954.1:18915-41467 GCA_002245505.1 Calephelis nemesis | reverse complement strand
TTTTAGGTTAATTTGCCCCTTTCTGGAGCCGGCTAAGACCTTTCGGCCATGCTGCCAAGTCTTCCGTAATAATGAATTCTTTTTCGTATTAAAATTTTAAAGTCATTTATTCAGTTTCTGAACATACTGTCTTCCCCTTTTTAAAAGTCACTTCCTTCACTAATACAAAGGTTATTTGAGTCTTTCAATACGTCTTTAGTTTTAATTTCTTGAAGTTTATATATTTGTTAATTTGTTTTGTAGTACGTCACATCCTTGAATTATGATTATTTTCACACAAATTATAAAACCAAAATTCTGAACACCAAAATCATCTTCTTTCATGATGGCGCCAAAACTTCTACGTCAGTGCATAAAGTATTTTTACTTTTATTATTTTTACCACTATACTTTATACTAGTCTTATATAATGTAATAAACCCATATCTTAATATTTCATGTCTTTTTCCCGTTTCGTCTTCAATTTTCTTTCTTGTTCAGGCCTCTGCCTATTCTGTCGTGATAAAACACTACAGTAGTCTTTCACTAGTACAGTTTATTTACTAAATCACATTTACACACACCTAAGTAATATTTACACTTTAATTAATTTACAAATTATACATTTTTACATGAGATTACACATTTTTAACTTAGAGATTGGAGGGAACCCTCGAAAAGCGCGCCTTCCCCCTCCGACCGTTCCCGCCAACCGATTGTTTTCTTTTTTTTTAAGTTAATTTGCCCCTTTCTGGGGCCGGCTAAGACATTTAGGCCATGCTTCCACGTCTTCCGTATTAATTATTTCATCATTAGTCACATGTCTTCCGTTAATTATTCTTATACAGTCATTAGTCAATATTTACAAAGTCACGTCAGGCTCTTGAGTAAAGCGGCGGTCACTTTACAAAAGCTCACTTTTGGAGATTTGGCGGCAGCGAGGAAATTCACGATACACTAATTTCTTCATGATTATTTCATTTGTGCACGTTCACTGAACAAAACCAAACTAATTCCCACCTAAATTAACTAATTTCACTCAATATAAACACGAAAATCAATAATTATGAAAAAATACGACCATCTTCATTCACGATGGCGCCAAAACTCATCCATTGTTATCTTTTTTTTTAAGTTAATTTGCCCCTTTCTGGAGCCGGCTCAGACCTTTCGGCCATGCTGCCAAGTCTTCAGTAATAATAAATTCTTTTTCATATTAAAATTTTAAATTCATTTCTTCAGTTTCAGAACATATTGTCTCCCCCTTTTTAAGTCATTTCCTTCACTAATAGGTACAAAGGTTATTTGAGTTCTTCAATACGTCTTTAGTTTTAATTTCTTGAAGTTTATATGTTATGTTTCTCTGTTAATTTGTTTTATAGTACGTCACATCCTTGAATCACGATTATTTTCACACAAATTATAAAACTAAAATTCTGAACACCTTGCTTTACGATTATTTTCACACAAATTTTAAAATTACAATTCTGAACACCGAAATCATTTTCTTTCATGTTGGCGCCAAAACTTTTACGACAGTGATAAAGTATTTTTATTGTTCTTTTTTTTACCTCTATATTTTATACTAGTCTTATATTATGTAATAAACCTATATCTTAATATTTCATGTCTTTTTCTAGTTTCGTCTTCAATTTTCTTTCTTGTTCAGGCCTCTGCCTCTTCTGTCGTGACAAAACACTACAATAGTCTGCCACTAGTATAGTTTATTTACTAAATCACATTTACACACAACTAAGTAACATTTACACTTTAATTAATTTACAAATTGTACAATTTACATTATATTACACATTTTTAACTTAAAGATTGGAGGGAACCCTCGAAAAGCGCGCCTTCCCCCTCCGACCGTTCCCGCCAATCCCATTGTTTTCTTTCTTTCTTTAGGTTTTGGCCTTCACGTTAGTATTTTGCCATTAGTCAAGTAGGAATTTGCATCAAATTTCATATCAATTTTCATCAAATAGAATTAGTCATCAGTCATAAGTCGTCAGTAAGTCATGTCAGGGTCTTGGTTAAAGCAGTGGCCTCATTACACAAGCTCATGTATTGAGATTTGGCGGCAACGAGGAAATACACGATACGCTATTTTCTTCATGATTATTTCATTTGTGCACTTTCACTGAACAAAATTGTACAAAAAGCCACCAAAATCGACTAATTTCACTCAATATCAACACGAAATTCAATAATTATGAAAAAACTTCGACCATCTTTTCTCTCGATGGCGCCAAAACTCAAGTACATTGTTGTCTTTGGTCGATGTTCTTCTTTCTTTAGGTTTGGCCTTCACGTTAGTATTTTGCCATTAGTCAAGTAGAAATTTGCATCAAATTTTATATCAATTTTTATTAATTATAATTAGTCATCAGTCATAAGTCGTCAGCAAGTCATGTCAGGCTCTTGGGTAAAGCGGCGGCCTCAATACACAAGCTCATGTAATGAGATTTGGCGGCAACGAGGAAATCACGGTACGCTAATTTCTTCATGATTATTTCATTTGTACACTTTCACTGAACAAAATGCCACCAAAATTGACTAATTTTACTCAATATTAACACGAAATTCAACAATTATAAAAAAAAACTTCGACCATCTTTTCTCTCGATGTCGCCAATTAAACTCCTTGGTCGATGTTGTATTTTTTTGAATTTGTAAACTAAAGCAATGTTGGAAGTATACACAAGGGAAAATTTCCCCTAAATCTGGGTAAATTCTAAGTCTAAACGAGCAAAATCATACAATCAATACATAAATAAATTCTACTAATTAGTATATTGTTTTAGAAGATTTAAAATATATTAAAACCAACAGTACAAGCGTATTCATGTATAAAAATATATAGATATTAGGTATCGGTAGTCAAAATCTTGGTAAGGCCTAAGGCAAAGCGATTTAATATTTGTTCCTTGAATAATCTAGGACGTTGCATGTTTGTTTAGAATAGAAAACCCTGACACTTGATTTGCTGTCGCGATAGTGGCTTGAATGAAATATGATGTGCTTGAGATAAGGTATATAGGTCAGGACATGGTATCTAGTAATTAATAATACCCGCACGAATATGAGAATGCAATATTAGAAGTGCACTAGATAAGGAGCATTTTATTGCTAGCTTTTAACATAGGGTTGCCACTTCTGAATATAATTTTTTAACAACTTTAAAAAAAGAAGAGGTTATATTATGTTCTATTTAGATGTTTTTTTTATGTTTTTTCTTCATTTATTTGAAAGAGCCTACCACTGAGTTGGTCCTATTTCCAAATTAAAAGCAGTTTTACTTAGTTAAAATTACATTTTATTCGAAATGGGCATTTTCAAAACAACATGGCTGCTTGTAGTCTACGTCATGACTACTTGTGTAAAAGTGATGTACAAAAATATCTTCACACACCTGTATTACCGAAGAGGTAGGTAAGTGTTACTTACGAAACCTATAGCCAGCCGGACACTTATCAGATCCTAGGCAACGCTGTTTTTATAAGAAAATTAAAAAAAAACACATTTTGTCCAACCCAGGAACCTCCTAACCGGAACACGTCAACGGCAAGCACTGACGTTATGGCGGCAGGAATAGGTAAGGCGATACTACGCTGCTATCTAGTCAGATGTCACAGTGCTAGTGACGGCAAGCCTATGCTCGTCTTCTACGAGCCGAATGGATTTGCAACTTTAATTAAATATGCAATAAAATATCGAGTAACGTAAGGACTTACTCGGTTTTTTGTTATTCATTAGATATTTTAAGCAACAGAAGACAATCCAGCAGGCTGATCTGAAATTAAGAAATAAATGTGATTTGGATACCAAAGCAGAGGGGGTGTCACCCCTAAGGTGTCAGTAAAATGGTTATGGTTGCTATTTGTCGTGTTGTTTCGCAAGGCTCGCTAGTTGCGTCACGTGTATGTACCCATTATTTATTTATTTATTCATTTTACGGAATGAATGAGACAACAAACAAGCACACGGTTTTCCTGATGGTAAGAAATAACCATGGCCTATAGGCACCATACATATTGTAGGTGCGTCCCCGTTTTTTGTCTTGCCCTGTTACTTTTCGTTTATTTCAAATTAGGAAAAAAATGTCTGCTTAATGCAACACCAAAGATTGACCAGAATCAAGAAATAAAAAGAATAGTAGATATGACCTGAGACCACGTTAACAACCATTTATGTCATCAGGTCGCAATTTTCATCCCAGCGACGCTCAACGCAATATCTGTCTTTTTTTGATTAGATAGCTAAATTTTGTTGCATGCTGGTGGCCGTCAAAGTTTTACCTAAACTTTTTGTTAGAAAGTGATTCTTCTGTGAGTAAGTAGGTACTTATCGCCTATGTGATCTAGCGGTCCGAGTGTTGGACTTAACTGCATGAGGTCTCGGGTTCGAATCCCGGGTCGGCCAACAAAAAGAAAATTGGATTTTTCCAATTTTCTAATTAAAAAAAATGTTGGTCGGGATTGGAAATGTGCCCGATTGGCGATAGGCTTGCCACGTATCACATTGTGGGACTTAATGTCTTCGGCTAGTCGTGAGTGCCCTGGTTGTGCCTCTGTCTACCTCTTCGGGGATTTGGGCGTGAAGAAGTAGGTGCTAAAACTTTGTGGCGGAAGATTCGATTGTTGAAAAGATTATGTCCACAAATCTTACTTAGAAGCATATGTAATATGCGACCTCGTAATAGATTTGAGATAATTTGTCTCAAAATAGTGCAGAGGTTATCGTCATCCGTCATCAGTTTACAAATACGTCCATTGTTACGCTAAATACCTTACAAGCGGTATATCTGCTCAAGAATGAAATATATACAGAAATAGACAGCTAAATACTAAAAGGTATCAATGCTGTGTAGTGAATGATATGAAAAGTACATAATTTCCATGTTTATGTACCTGATTTTGTCGAGATTAATACTTTCTTTTACGGGTTGGCTGGAGGAAATTTCTTTTGTTAGAGATAAGCTCACCTTATGTACTTTTTTTTTACTTTTCCGTAAATTTTGTAATATCAGTCGTGTACAATAAAGAGTTAATAATAGTAATGATAAAAACAACATTCTCTGGACAGGATAAGTGTTTAGCGGTAGGTCACATTTTGGGACTCTTAGCATCAACCTTTAGCTAAATGTGAGTGGTCTGGTTGTATCTAGATACCTATGTCTTTGGAGATACAATATATCATTCAAATTCAATTCAAGGAAATATTCTCTTTCCTTAAAGGTCGACAACGCAAATCTGAGATCTCCATTGTTGAAGCTCTTCGTGGTCACTTACCATCAGTAGAAACTGATGCTTGTTTGCGTCTTCTTTTATATACTATTTTCATTTTCTTATTTAACAAGAAACGAGATCTATAGGTATTGATGATATTACATTATTTTCAGCTGTATGCGGCTTGATGTTGGGAACCAGACTTGGTTTCCTTGAGAAGTGGATGTCAGGTCGAGCGGCGGCACTAGCCACAGCGGTGAAGGCACACTTCAGAGCACAAAGGGACTCCTATTACGGTGCCCCCATTTGGAAATTCGCGTCAACTTCCGTCTATAAGACATTTGTAAGAAGTGAAGAAACCATTCACACGTGAGTCAATTTAATGTATTTCTTAATTGTAGCAAAAGCAAATACTGCGGGATTTCCTGACTGAGAAATGCTCGATGCTTATGACACAAATGGTGCTTTGTGCTTATAATGCAATGGGAACATGAGTAGGGGGCCTTTTAGTTAGTAAGTATTCTGGCTGCCTTACGTTTCAAATCACGATAATAGCCAGCCCTGGCGTTACAATGCCAGGAAAAGCTAAGAAGTTGGTACCAAGCCAGACTTGTCTTTGCAGGACTATACTAAGAGCCTCTTAACCGTCTCAATAACTGCATAATTCCAATAGAGGATAATAGAGTCGTACATATTTAATCTATTTATATGTAACCTCACTCGCCTTTCAAGGTTGGTTCTGTCGGGGGAAATACATTTGTGATCAGGATAAAAACTAGGTAATGTAGTATCTTTTTTAAATGATATAAAAGTAGCTGGTAACTTAAGCTAGAGGGTTATGAAGTCGTTAAGTATCTGCGTCGTTAAATAATGTAGGTATTTTGTCTATAAAAAAAATTCGTACCTACGTCAGGGTATTTGAAGTCGATCTTCTTTAAATGGCTTAATTTTTTTTTATGTTGCTATTTGATTGGTAGTAAGGTTATATGTTTCATACCGCTAGGTAATATATGTGGCAGCTACTAAATTTTATAGTTGTCAACATCATTATACTTAGGTAGGTACTATTACTGAGTCGGCAAACGTCATCCTTTTTCCAAACGTTTTTTTATCATATATGTATAGACTTAGTTTAAACAAGTTTATTCATCAATTAATATGTTTAATATATCAATAATTAATGTGTTCGCAAAATCATGGAAGTTAAAAGTGAATCATAAGGCCGTGCATTTTTTTATTTGAACCTTAACAGTTATCTCCTGACAATAACTAAGACAAAAAAGAGGAATTAGAAAAATGGGTCCATCCGTTCACGTATGATACGATTATCAAAGGAAATGGGGATTCATACAAAATAAATCCTCATTTCCCTGATTAAATATATTGTAAGTAACACGTAATAATATGTCGGTAGGATAGTATCAGAACTAATGGAAGAGGCGAAGTCAAGGACAAACGGCACGGCGAACGATGATGCCATGCAAGAGATCTTCCTCAAGATATTATCCAACCCCGAACTTGACATGCGAGACAAAAAAGCAGCCGTCATCGACTTTATCACGGCTGGCATTGAGACGGTTAGTGTTGCAATATTATCATATTAATATCAGGGCCAAGGTTTATAAAGAAAACGTCAATAACACAAAGATAATTTCGATAACTTATTGTAGTTCATTCATTCTTGTAATTGATGAAAGTAGATTTATTTTACACTATCTGACCCGACAGACGTTGCCCTACCTTACATACGCATATTGATTTGTTTAATTTTATAATTTTTCGCTAAACTACGCACTTTTTTTTTATAAGAACCCTTTCCTGACAATAAATCACAAGACAAAAATAAATTAGCGAAATCGTTCCATTTGTTCAATGGTGGTGTGATAAATAAAACTAAGAAAAATAAGGATTAATTTTGTAATACTAACTGTCTTACAGACGACAGACGTCCTCCTGTTTTAACTATGAATATTAAATAAGAATAAACATACAAAAAATATTTTTTAAGAACCTTCTCTTGACAAAAATTACCAAAACAAAAAATAAATTAGATAAATCATTCCATTACTTCATGCTTGGTATGATATTATGGAAAAAATAAACTCATATTAATTATTTTTATGACAATTGGCTGACCCGGTAGATTTTTCTAAATGAACCTGATAAAGACTATCAGAACAAAAAATAGCAAAATTAGTTTATCCATTCAGGCATGTTGCAATGATCAAGTTTGTGTTGGCCTGTATTCTTAATACCGCCTCTGTGGTCTAGCGGTCTGGCGTCGGCAACAAAAAAAACTGCAAGTGTGGATTTTCAATTTTCTAATAAAAATAACGTTGCCCGGGATTGGATATATACACAGTTGCCGATAGGCTTGCCTATTACCACATTGTGGGACTTACATAATCTTCGACTGGTCATGGGTGACCTGGTTTTTCTCTCTGCCAATCTCCACGGAGATATGGGTATGAACATATTCCATTCTTTAATGGAGCCTAGGATCTAGACCTGGTTTTATTCATTGGTTTAATTTGAGTTTTTTTTAATTATTTTTTCACTATTACCTGTCACTTTAGGACTCACGTGCGTACTCAGAGACGATAATAATAATCTGGCGCTATACGTTGGTGCCCTGGTTATAATACCTCAGCCTACCTCAAGCCTTCCTCTTCGGAGACACAGTTGTAAAGATCCTTTTTAGAATCCATTGCGAAAGGCTAAAAACGTAATCCTTATAGATTCGTCATGTCTATCTGTCTGCGCGTCCGTTTGTAACAGCCATTTTTTCATGTTTTTTTTCCGTTAGAGAACTAATAATTAACAACGATAAAAATATAAATATTCAAACAATAACTGCATTTTGTCATTCATTTCAAAAAGTAAATTTTATTTTCTGTTACAGCTCGCAAACAGCCTAGTGTTCTTATTATATTTGCTAAGCAGCCGTCCTGATTGGCAACAGAAAATAAAATCAGAGCTGCCATCTTGTGACAGCTTGCGGGTTGAGAATTTAGCGGCGGCGCCATCTATCCGTGCTGCGGCGAACGAGGCGTTTAGGCTGCTGCCCACCGCTCCCTTCCTAGCGAGGCTGCTGGACCAACCCATGACGGTGGCTGGATACGACTTACCTGCTGGGGTGAGGTGGTTAATGTTTAACATTTTAATCTTACTCCAAATCAGAACTCAAGTGATTCTGTGTATAACCACTCGCCTGGGTGGATATTTCCGAGTCATCACATAGGTTACTTCCATAATTGGTTATGCCATAACTAGTGTTGCCAATCTTCTTGAAAATCGGAATATTTCGCGTCCCGCACTCTCACTCTGAGCGGGACGCTTGAAGGTCCTAAAATAGAGACGTCGCGATATTTTATTCTACTTCTTAAATCTTATACGTCTTTAAATTCTAAACGTAGCATGTTGGATAACACTTTTTCAATCTTTGCCCCGCATTAACCATGTTGTCCCCAAAATCGTAATATGAAGTTGGTAAGTCTAGTCATAATGCATCGATAGTTTCGATCACTCCGATACGTTAATTTATTTTAAAAATAAAAAAAATTGTGGGACGCTAGGGTAAAATAAAAAGTTATATTATACCAGTGTATACCTTTGTTTTACAGTCTACATTACAGTGACTCCAATCTGATTCTGAGGTTGAAGTTGTAAGTTGTTTTATACTATTCAGTACTGTCTAATACCTACCTAGGTAGTTTACAAAACGTACCTGTAGTGGACCAACCGTGGTATTAAAATAATTAAATATCCCTGGACAAGTTACACAAATTGAATCTAGCCTTGAATCTAGAATATTCTTGTGGGTTATAGGTGTTTGTTATGTATATGGGTGTTAATCAACGATACTAAGACATAGAGATAGAAATACTTAGACAGATATCAGAATAAATGTAATAAACACACAGACCCGGAAATGCAGACAACTAAATGTTCCACCACACAAATGCCTGCCCTCGTCGGGAATCGAACCCAAGCCTTGTAGTCGGTCGGTGTAGTTAGACGTGTACGCTAACTACTCGACCAATGAGGCGGTCAAATGATGTCGTAGCTAGGTATCTACTACCTTTAAGAACAAGTAAACTCTTTTTTTTAAATAGGTATTTATTTATTCAAATAAAACGTAATAATATATTATTTTGATAGTAGGTACCTACATCAAAACTCGCACTTGGTTTGTACTGTGTAGGTACTTACTGAACACATACATACATGTACTTACTGTAGGTATATATTAACCAAAAGTAATTAAGAATGTGTTACTGAAATTATTCAAACGTTTTAATTTTGCCTTTTGGACAATTTTTAACAAACTGGGTAGGGTTATTAACGCCACTTTTTCCCCCAGATATCGGGAAAATTCTTAAAAATCATTTTCTGACGATTATTGTTAATCACAAATCTAGACATGGTCCATCCAGCTTTACTAAATTTCAAATCTATTTGTATGATAATTTTTGGCAATATGTGTACAAACTTATTAGTTTAAATGTTTTCATAATACATATTCGAAATGATTAGTTTGTAACTATAACCGGTTAGATTATCGTACAACAAAAAACATTATTAAAAGTAATTGAGCTAGCATGGGTTATATATACATGGCAGATAATATTTTGTATATCTATTAAAAGTAACTAAAGTGTAAAGTCTTGTGTAAGATTATTTTAGCTGTGTTGTCATATGAATATTGTCAATAGCAAGACCATACCATAATGTATGTGTTACAAGTGTAAAACTTGCAAATATACAAATAATGTTTGTAGGGGCTAATTAACTCTTACATCAGTATCAGTAATGTTAAAACTAGTTGAATATTCAAATTTTAAATACTAGACTGAATTTTATTTTATCACAGCTCCTACTACAATTTCAGTGCTGATGTTATTCTTTTGTTTTGTAAGTCATTAACACAGAATAACTCTATTTCAGACTTTTGTACTAGCCCACACTGGAGCAGCATGTCGTAGAGAAGAGAACTTTTGGCGAGCGACAGAGTTCCTACCGGAGAGGTGGATAAGTGTTAGAGAACCTCACGCTTATTCCTTGGTAGCACCTTTCGGAAAGGGAAAGCGGATGTGTCCGGGAAAGAGATTCGTCGAGTTAGAATTACATCTCATTTTGGCAAAGGTATATATTTTTACATTGTTACAGTTCTGTCACAAATAAAAGTCATCTAATATTTTGGTAATATCAATGAATTAACTGCCGTGTATTAAAATGTAATGATACTTTGAAATAAACGACTTTTACAAAACAACTTATTTCACCCATTAATATACTGTATAATAAAGTGTTTTAAATGGATTCTAAGTTACGAATAATTACGCAAAATACACACACACATACAGTATAAGTACTTAGTGTCCTCCTAACAGGCATACTTGTACTTCAAAAGAGTGTTCTAATCACTGATTTTATTTGTAACTAATTAATTAAGTACCTAAATGATCTTAATTTTTGAGCACGAAAACACTTTCACCGGATCGAAATTGAAACCAAAAGTATCTGGCCCAGTGGTAGGTAGTCCAGACGTTATTCCTCCTCAATATGTACCTTATTAGCTTATCTACATCCTTTTAAAAAAAGTTATAATTAATATAAAGTTTATTCGATCCTATCCGAAAAGAATTGAACATATTTTACGACAACTTTTAAAAAGAATTGCAATTAGTGTATATCAACTCGTTGCGTATTTTATGCTAAAGGTTTATATTTATTTTCTTTCAGATTTTGCAACACTGGCGTGTAGATTTCGACGGAGAGTTAGATGTCCAGTTTGATTTTCTGCTAGCGCCGAAGTCACCTGTATCATTGAAACTACTAGAATGGTAGTACGTAAAAGTGAATGTATGTGTTTATACACAAAAGCTCCAGAAACAATTCTTAAACAAAATAATTAAAATATTTTTTCATCATATTATTATGCCTCGAGATTTTTATTATATTAATACGACTTTCTATTACTTCAGCTGCCAGAAAACTAAAATTTCTTCTTAAAATTCACTTACAGAATTTGGGTGAAGAATTGATCAAAAATTGAACATGATAATTAATTGTTTGAGTTTTTATGTTGAGCTTGGTAATTGTAAATTGTGAATTTAATTATTATAATTATAAAGGTCTTAATTAGGTTAAAAAAAATGTTACTGTTGATTGCATTTATTTTAAATGTATACCGTCTTCTGAAATAGTTAGAATTTTTTGTTTTATTTAATTTTATCTTCTTTGGCAAATACTTAAAAATGAAATTTAAGAGTACTTTGATTCATAGTGATAGCGACACACGTATGGCAATTAGTGTTACAAAATATAATATCAAATTTATAAGTGCGAGGAATCAGGTGTATTTTAATGCTTTTAAGGTCACATATTTAACATGTAGATGTATTATAATTATAAAATTATACTAAAAAATTGCAAATAAATGTCAGATAAAATGGAAAATAAAGTACCAACTATTGTAATTTACATCTATTTCGGCTTATGATAATTCCTTTTAGTTTGATGTATGGAATTGCTGCCAAAGAATATATTATTCGCTAAGTGCCATCCATTATTCACGTGATGTTATTTTAGCATTTTTCAACACTCTTTCCCCCTTGTTGACACATGGTGAGGTTTTCAGATCTATTTTGACATAAAAATTAGCAAGGATTCTTTGTGATTTTCGCTGAAACCCTTGCGCTTTATTGGCAATGAGCGATGGCCTAACGTGAATAATGGAGGATATCTTAACGCTATGATTGCTAAGAATAAAACAAAAAATATCCAAGAAAATATTTTAAAGTTGAGTAGCATTTGTATGGCTAACAAATAATCGTTTAGACAGTACCTATGACTACTAACTAGTTCTGAAGACGACAAGTTTTCACTTTTTGGAAAGTTGTAAAAAAGCTGAATCTGATTTATTTAAAATATTTTGCTCTGATTGTTCAGAAATTTTACTTACTTACATTTTATTAAAATTTTATGCCTCTTTTTTAAGCCTAAAATATATCTTAAGTTTCATCACAAAAAGTGGTAGGCTATTCCAATCCTAAAATATTTATCGTGGAATCCTGATTTTATTTATTAAGCTTAAGTGATATAATATAGTGTCTTAATTAGTTTATTACTGTGCGATGTAGTAAAATATGGCTGTGTTTATATCAAAAATCATACCTACCTATTTATATTATTGTAAACCATAAATACCTCTTTTAATGTAACTATTCTTATAAGTGTAGAAATAAGTTTAAGGGTTTATAGATTACGTTTTAAATAGTTGATAGTTTATACTTCATAATCAGGTCACAATACGGCGACGCATCGATTATGACTTAGGAGTTTATAAATCACATTTGGCCAATGCCAATAGAAAAGTCATGTCTTTATTCAAGGTTGTATAACATTAAAAAACTGCTGTCTGGTTTTCTTATTTTCTCCTAAAATAATAGCTATTACAGTTACTACTTTTTGAAACAAAGAGCTACATCTATTTATTTCAAATTGTAGCTAATAAAATAATCTTCATTTAACAAATCATAAAATTGTTTTTTCATTAACATGATTCGCGATGAAAAAAATAAATAAAAAAACAAGCTCAGGTGAATTGTGTTTTTCAATAGATATATGTAGTTCCTACTGCACCATTTTTTTAAACAAAGAGTTAGGTACATTTATTTCCCTCAAATTGTATCTAATAAAACAATCTTAATTTTAAAAATTGTAAAACTGTTTTTTTATTAAATTAGTTCGCAATGAAATAGACACCTAAATAAAGTTGAAAAGTGTTTTTCAAGTTTATAAGACTTGTATGATCAACATGTAGGTATCCTAGTAATTGTATGAAAGCTTTTTAATCCATCATATTTTAATTTATGTATTTTCTGAAGTTTGTGTCCTAATTATAGTAATATTATCAGATTTAATTGAATAATATGTACCTATATATATTTTCTAAATAGACATAGAAATTTAGAATAACAGTAGATCATGTAAAAATTTCTACGTATTATGTATTTTTTGTACTGTATATAAATATACACATTACACAAATACAATATACCTACATATTGTAAAGTATGAACACATTTTAATAAAAATGTGCTAGTTTACTTACTTGTCTATAAGTGCCAAACTTTGGTTGTGAACTTACAAACTTTTTCTAAATACCTTGGTAGTAAATACTCATCACTGCTTGTAGTTGAAAGCTTTAACATTACAACATTTTCATCTTACATAAAGCATTCAAATCCCAAATAAATAATTGCAATTGACTAAAACACATTTTACTTGAACCTTAAATGATGGCTGGTTGCAGATACTGAGTATAACACGTCGTAGATTTTTAATGCGTCTTGGACGTCTAATATAAGTACTGCCTATTATATGGTCTACAATCAAGATAGTACGTAGACAATACATGAGTTCCTCTTAAACAGTTGTGTATACTCATTTGAAAATACCATTTTGTTCAAAAATATTGTATTGTAAATTAATTGAGCTACTGTAGGTATGATGTTTGTAAGGAATTTTTGAATATTTATAATACTGTACTGTTTTATACGTTGGCATTCACTATTGTTGTTTATTAAAATAAATGATATTACTGATTTTTTGTAATTTATTTCCTCAATACACGAACATGACTTTTGAATAAAGGGCCTACCTTATAGAAAATTAATCATTCAAAATCAATAATAATTGGCAGAGTAAACACATAGCAAACACACACACAAAACAAAAACAGACTGCTGATTGATAGTCTGCTCTTTTTTAGAGCCGCACAGAATAAAAACGTTTACCAGATCACATGATTATTACCTTGTATTATATTAAGGCAGTAGTAGTTTTGCATAATCGGGTTTTAGTGATTAAATAGACCCCTTCTTTTTTTATAGTCGGGGACGAAACTATGAAAATTTACCGCATGTCTGAACTAGCTTCAACGAAATATGGTTGTGCATTATTTATTATTTACGCACTACTCCATAGGCTCTAATATGATTATTTTGCCTTAAAATATTTTTAGCATATCAACGCAATTATGGATGATGGAATGTTAGAAACATATCAGGAACTTTTGGTTTCGCGAAAGGTTTCTGTTTCGGCTAGCTATTAATCTATTAGGGATACAAAATGGAGTGCCTGTGCGCAATACATGCTTGCCATAAAGTAACTGACAAAGTTATTTCAATCATGCACTAAAGTGACGGATTCTTGATTAGATCGAAACCGATTTAAATAACAGAATATAAGCTAAAATATATGCATTAAGCCCAAATATAACTAACTACTAAATTGTATAGAGGTCAACCCACAATTGGAAGAACCTTAAACTTATACAAAGAAAGGATCAGAGCTTTAAATTCATAGTTTTTCAGCATATTATGATTTTAACATAATTTGCAGGAAAATTGGGTCTACTGTTATTATAACTGTTCACGCAGTTACGTATATTTGTAGGCTTTACGAACATACAAATCTTGTAGCCACCTTGCTATTAAATCCATTTCTCCATATTATACATTACTCTTCTAACAAATCTAACAAACAAACAAATTACTAATCTGATTTATAATACTTTTGACATCACCCTCATGATTCGATGCTTCCACATTTCCATTGTAGGTATTATATCTGTTTTGCATGCGTCATGCATGCATGTTATATGCATCGAATAGTCGAAAAACGATGTTTAACCCTTTTAAAATTTACACACAAATATATACGAATATTTGTGTAAACAGCCTGGACAGCTAGTCAAGTACATCAAAATAAATTTCAAACAAATTTAAACAATGACGAAATCTTTTCATAAGCTTATGTTGTAAGTAGTAAATATTGTAGTGCCTCTCTAGTCACTAGTTATAGTATAAAACTGAATTAGAACTAGAACGATAATTTATTATCAAATATTCGAAAACGTGTCCGCAACGTTTGATTACTTGTCTTTTCACAAAACGACCCTATCAGGCTTCCTATCAGTGTTGGAACCAAACGCCGAGATATTTTTTCATGAGATTATTAATTTGGCCTGGCTATTAAATGAAGTCATTTAATCTCGCCCTCTTGTAATAACTAATTTTATGAATGTTTATTATTATAATAACTAAAATCTCGGGTATTTTAGGGAAGCGTGATTGCAACACTCTGTCTTTGGCAAATTGACAGTTCGTTTTTTTTGTTTGTTGTGATAAACAGCTGATATCATATTATCAGTATTGCGGTATATTTATTTTTATAAATAACCTTTCTGAGGTTGCTGTGTGATGATAAGAGTGATAACTGAACCAATACACTTCAGCAAGTTTCTATTTAAACTCAACTAAACATTGATAATATTTTTTACTATTGAATAAGTTGTGAAAATGAAGTTTTGCGCTAACCTTGCTTTTATGTTTACCGAAGGAGCCAGTGTGTTGGAAAGATATGCATTGGCAAAAGACGCTGGCTTTAAGGCTGTTGAAACAGGATTTCCTTTAGGCCTTACAATAGATCAAATAAAACTAGCAAAAGAGAGTTCAGGAGTTGAACAGGTCTTAATTAATCTTAAAACTGGTAAGTACCTAACGTAAGTAAGACTATTTAACTAATAAAAAGTCGTTTCTGAATAAATTAGTTATGTGAATATTTGTTAATTGTCCAAAAAATGTTATGTATAAACCGCGAAACTGATTTTGATGCTATTTGATATGAGGCTAGTTATTGACTAAGAGTAAAAAATATGCTGTTTTCGACAACTCAAGTGGTTTCCAAAAATTTTGAAACAGACAATGCCACAGTGCTCAAGTAGTTAATAATTTACATCACAAGTACTACTTATATTTCTATACTAATATTATAAAGAGGAAAGATTTGATTTTTTTGTTTTTTTGAAATGAATAGGCTCCGAAACTACTGGACCGATTTCAAAAATTCTTTTAAAAGCTATGTATTATCTCCTACCAACAGGACAACTTGCTTATCGTAACATATAATATAAAAAGAAAACTGACACTAAAACTTTCATAAAATACTCTAGAAACGAAGATGGCAAAATTTAAGTGAACACAGACTAGGCGACAATTTTGTCAAGTTACAGAGACCTGCCACAAATAATTATTTTGCTGTGCATTAAATCGTTCCAAGTTCAATTACTTACGTATTTACTAACCTTAAAGTATCTTGATTTCAGGAGATGTAACCAAAGGAGAATTAGGTGTGACAGCACAGCCAGGGAAAGAACAAGAGTTTAAAGATAACCTGAAAACCACAATTGATTATGCAAAAGCTGTTGGAGCCAAGAAAATCCATATAATGGCTGGAAAATTAGAGACAGTGTCAGCAAAGAATTGGGAAACCTATGAGAGCAATTTGAAGTATGCTGCCGATGTCCTAAAAACTGAAAACATATTAGGTGTCATTGAACCTATAAATCAACACTCTGTACCTAATTATTTTTTAAGTGATTATAATAAAGGTGAGCATTTTTAACGCCCTATGCAAAAAGAGGCGTGTTATAAGTTGGACAGATCTATGTGTCTGTCTGTGGCATTGTAACTTTTAAACACATGTACTGACAGATTCTTTTTGCGGATATTTTTTGTTTCAAAGATGACAATCGAAATTCTTGTTACCTACTTTAGGTTCTGTCTGGGCCTATTAAATTGTTATAAGTTTATGTGTGCGTGTCAGTGGCATCATAACTTTTAAACAGATGTACCAATTTTTTGTTTGAAAGCTCGTGAAAGTCGTGTTCTGGTCCAGGGGTTAAGACAGCCAAGACTTGCTCAGTGGGTCTAACTCCTGTGCCACTGGACAAAGAGGCATTAATAACATCGTGTCTATAGACCATAGCTTTCTCTATCAAAACCTGGCTTCTGTTCACTTAATGCCAAAAAAAATCTATAGTTTTCATATTATTTACAGCTATTGAAATCATAAAAAGGATAGATAGTCAACATTTAAAATTACAATTGGATATTTTTCACTTACAACACATCTGCGGTGATCTTTCCTACAACATTAAGAATTTCATGCCTTATGTTGGACATGTTCAGGTAAGTTTCCACATGTTGGTTAGGGTTTCCTGTGTAGAACAGACTAGCCTTCCTGCTAGGCACCTCGTAAGAGACGTGTGCAAAGTTTAAATGTTTAATATTTCTGCTGCCATAATGACTGTTGTGTTTTAGTTTGCAGGATAGAGTAGCCAGTAGACTTGCACTATTGGCCTAACATCTTGGCCACAAGAAAGAGGCTTACAACATCTATAGTATCTACAGGGCACAATTACTTCTCACTATCAGGAGATCCGTGTGCTTGTTCGCTACCTATCACATAGAAAACGTGCTTAGAACTTAACTTTATTTAAATTGAGTTAACTGCAATAAACTGTAGACTTAGGGCCAATTGCACATTTTTGGGTTGTGTTTGACTTTGAGCTAGATCCTTACTAGAGTTAAATCACTTTATATTGGATAGTTTAACTTATTATTAAATTTAGTCCAGGAACATGCAAGCGGCCCTGCAACAAATGCCAAACTCGAACTTTTTTTGCGTTTATGTTTATTACGCGCCACGCGACGAATTTCTTTATGTGCACATTCTGGCCCTGTGCTTATATGAAAAATATAATCAAACTGCTTTTGCTTAACAGCTCCTAACAGACGAACATCTCTCCTTTGCCTATTATCCAAACCTGTACCTATTTTTGCTCATTGATTCCTGCGGTAATTGCATGTTCTCAATACGCCAATTTCAAGTTCCGGTTTGTAGAGTAGGATAGCTGGAGCCTCAACATCCCAGTCACAAACTGGCAACAAATCATAGACATCTTTGGTGGCTGTCAATATGTATTTTCTATTATCACTAAATTTATCAGCTTATGTGCCTTATAAAAAAAACAGGGGAATGATAGAATATTTTCAATTACAGATAGCTCAAGTGCCAAAAAGAAATGAACCAGACACACCTGGAGAAATAAATTATAAATATGTTCTGCAGTGCTTAGAGAACTGTGGATACAATGACTGGATCGGTCTGGAATATAAACCTGCTGAAAGCAGTAAAGATGGCCTTAAATGGGTCAAAGATTTTGGTTACCAATTATAACAAAACACAAACAGTAAGAATAATCATGGATGGCTGAAAGTAGTTAAAAACATAAACCACTTGAAAATAATAAAATGGGTAAAAGGAGCTAAAGCTTCAAATTAAATCTATACTTATAATAATTTGTAATAAAACACTGAAATATAAAACTCGTATTTATTAACTAGATTTAATTAATAGTATAGTAATAGTTAAGTATATACATAAATGGGTCAAAATATTTCTATTACTTTGTAATTGAAAATGAATTATAAAATTTCAATTGATGGATTTCAATATGTAATTAAAGAAATGACATATAAGAGGTTTATGTGAAAGTTTCCGAACTTTACGTAAAAAAAATTCACAGTAATTCAACCATTTGTAAAAACCTCACTTATCATTAAATCATATTAATATATTCTGCTGTATATCTAATATTAATAAACATATTACTGGTTATTTTGGAACTTTTGCACCCAATAATGCTTTTTAACTCCATCTAGTGACAGTCTCTCTTTACTTGAACGCCGGAGAAGCTAGAACAAAAAAGTGCTCTAATGTTATACATGCTAAAATTTATTTTAATGATTTGTTGAATTTTAGTATTAGGATAGTTGATCTAGGGTCAACTTCTAGCTCCTTCCACTAACCGTCTGAGCCTTGTGGTAGCAGGTAGGCTGAGTAGCCAGAGTCGATGTGGGGCGCGGGCGAAACCAATTGGACCAGGGAATCTATGACCAAGAAGGGAAACGAGAAGCATGCAAAGGTGGCCCGTGTTGAGTGGATTACGCAAGACAGATTTTGACAAAAAGCGCCGCCGGGGTAGTTTAATAGTTTGTAAGGTACTGCAACCCCGGTACCTTGCGAACTATGTGTTTTATATTCTTCTTAAATTTAAAAAGTAATCAAGTGGGTAGTGTTTGTCCACTTAAGAATATAACATTGAAACCATGATGCCTTACAGCAGTATTTCTGCAATACAGTGTATCAATATATCCTTGAAAATACTTTAGGAATATAGTAAGCAGTATTGAAATAATACTCATTTAAGGTGACATGCTTAGGCACTCTGTTTAAATCCTGTTAGTAGGGTGGTCAACTTATAAATTGTAACATCTGGACATAATGCACAACAACCTTAAGTACGGGCTTGATTTGCTCACATACTCAATATTTCTGCAGTACAGTGTGTCAATATATCCTTTATAATTTAGGAATATAGTTAGCAGTATTTAAATATTACTGATTTAAGGTAACATGTTTAGGCCCTCTGTCTAAATCCTGTTAGTGGGGTGGTCACATTATAAATTGTAACATCTGGACATGGTGCAAAAAGACCGTAAGTACTGGCCTGATTTGATCACATTATCATAAGTTAGAAAAAAACAAACTTTGTCACAACAACCTTTTGAGTCATTAGATGTCTTAATATTATGGAAGTTCCTATAAAATGTGGTACTTTTAGGTAACCTAGTAACTTTTATCGACATTAAAGCCAAAACTTGTATTTTCATTTAATTGAGAAAAAGGAATTCTTTGTATGCCTTGCCATCATAGCTATCTTGCTTAGTAAGGAGCAACAAAAACACAAAATATAATGAATAAAAGTAACTTGTATACTTTCACATTATGTGAAAATGTACAATCCAAACCTACAAACCAAATTCTACCACATTTCTGTTACGTTATAATGAAATTTCAACAAGTGCAAATGATGAATACTAAAAAATATGTATAGAAGGAAAGTTATTTACCTTTGAAATGAGATCTTTTGCACCCTCAGGAACATATTCAGGATATGTCATGTCTAAAGCTAGGATTCTTGCGTATGTCTTGCTCTGGCCTTCACTTTCAAACGGTGGTTTGCCGACCAAGAACTCGTATAACAAAACACCAATACACCAGTGGTCTACGGATACATCATATATTTCTCTATTGATCATTTCTGGTGGAAGGTAGTCTAACGTTCCACACATTGTCTTTCGTCTGAAAAAAAAATTTTGATTTTTAAGAAAAAATTGTTGCAAGAGGGAGTTCAATCTGTGATCCTGTCTATAACGAAATACGTTTTTGACAATACAGTTAAAAGTTTTCAGGTTTAACAAAATTGTTTATTGTATAAGGAATTTAAAATTAATTCCATAATTATGATTTAGAAATATTAGTTTACCTATCGACAGCATAGCAGTATTGGTGCAGGTTGTATGGTTTGATGATCTGATAAGTCAAGCTATCAATAATGTCCAGTTATGTTGGTGCTAATTTTTCTGACTCTTAGGTTATAAAAGTCTTATAATTTAATAGGCAAGTTACATTGAACTACATATACACGCCAGAATTTCTCAGGTTAAGTAATAAATTCATGCAATCACTAGCCTGTTTTGATATAACTCATTTACATCAAAGCTCAGCATTAGTGTTCGTAATTATCGTGTTACAATTTAGAGAATTGTATTGCCTGTAGCAACAAGCTTAACTTCTAGTCTTTATAGGTAGATAGGTATATAGGTTTGCATGATTACTGTTTTCAGTTTCAACTATAAGGAAATCATCTGGGGGCACGGCAGTCTCTCTCCACTCATATAACTGAATGTCACTTAAATAAGTACAAAATAAATTAACCAACTTGGTATTACATGGATCTTAAAACTTTTAACTGTAGAAAAACTGAACTACCAGACTTGGTTTTTTACAAAATGTTTTTATGGAATTTTAATTCTTAAACAGAAAGAAATGAAATACCTTTCAGATGGTGCATGCACAGACCATCCGAAGTCAGCCAGTTTGAGATCACCATTGAATGCAACCAAAATGTTTTCTGGTTTGATATCCCTATGTATAACATGCTGTTGGTGGCAATATTCAACCGCATCTGCAACCTGAAATTTAAATATTTTAACATATAATTTAATATTAATTGTAATTAGTTTTATCAGAGTTCTAGTTATTTATTTTGACATTTTAAGGATGCTATGTGAACTTTAAGGTAAAAGTATCGTCACGACCATATCCCAAAGAGGCAGGCGGAGATACAACCAGCACACTCATAAATAGCTGAAGATACTTGAGTCAACATTCTATTAAGTGGCAAACTTATCGCCAACAAGGCACGTATGCAAATCCAAAAAAAAAAATTCTTTTATTAGTTTATAATATATATTATTAGATTCGATTTTAAAACTGACTATCATTATTGCTTTGTGAATTAATATTGCATTAAAGCTGTAGGTTTTCCGTAAATAAACAAATAAAAAAAATTGATATTCCATCCATAAAATATATTAAACATCCATATATTAAACACCTTATACAATTATTAATTTTTATTTAACAATGAGTATTGTTTTTAACCCCTGACAACAAAGTAAGATATTAAAAGTTTGATGTGACCTTAAGGCTATCTAAGACATCATAGCTTTTGAACTGATGAACCAATTTCAATGCAGAGAACTTATGTGATAGAGATGGTTCTTAGATGAAGGTGAAGTTAGCCCCTCGAAAATTAGCCTCTCCAGGGCAGCGAAAATGCGGCCCGCTTTCATACAAATGTTGTAAAACAAAATTCAACTTTTGTTTACTTTGACAGTCGCTGATCGAGGCTTACGTGACCTCTTTGGTTTTCAGTGTAAAAAGGTTAGGTAAAATCTGAAAAAACTTAGATTTTGGTGAAGTTATTAAAATTTTATCGACAACATTTTCAAAAAAAAATTGTGTCTTCGTTTCCGTACTATGTGCAACCCCAAATATAGATAAGATATGTTAAGAAAAGGCATAGGTGTATATTGAAACAATTTTCATAACCCGTTGACCCCGCCGGATATGAAAAAAATGGGGGGACCTGTGTGGCTTTATGTGTATAGAAAAAATTAGAAAATAAAATACTTCGAGCTCGTGTGCGAAGTTGTATTTAAACAAAATAAGTAGACAATGAATGTAGGTATATATTAACACCATTTGCATAACCCCCTGACCCCGCCGGATATGAAAGAAAAGGCGTCAATTCCGTGAGGTATCTATGTCCATAAAAAAAATTAAAAAAAAATACTTGGAGCTCACAATGAGAACATGAATGAGATCACAACTTCGTACACGAGGTCAAAGTCTTTTTTTTAAATTTTTTTCTATAGACATTGGATACCGCATAGAACTGACGCATTTTTTTCATATCCGGCGGGGTCAGGGGGTTATGTGAACGGTGTAAATATATGCCTACATTTATTGTGTATGTATTTAATAAGATCACAACTTCGCACACGAGCTCCAAGTATTTT
>NJDD01004954.1:0-14972 GCA_002245505.1 Calephelis nemesis | reverse complement strand
ATGTCCATATACTTAGAGGTCAATGTCAAAAACAAACAAAGACCACAGACTACTTAGAGATACGACGTAGGTGTACATACCAAAGACTATAAAATGCGAAATAATAATTTATTTATTTCTCGAACAGGCTAAGATTAGTAAGCCGTACTGCCACTTCTTTCGTATTAATTGTTAATTTCTTGTTACTTATTTTCGATTCACTTCTTCAGTTTCTTGTATTATAAATTTATATGGTAATAGAATAGAATATCGTGTCAGTATCTTAAATAAAAACGATGGTTTCTACTTAAGTTCCTTTAGTGAGATTTGGCAGCAATTTCTTCATAAATATTTTACATATACATTTATTGAAATAAATGTCCTCTAAATTAAACAATTTTACTCATATTTAGATAACCTCAATAATTATTAGCCGTACGAAGTAACTATGCACTTTAGGCTATGACGTCATTTTTCATTCATTTTTTTATATTGATAAAGATCGGTTTGGTAAGGGTAACAAAGGTGCTATCGTAACTGAGGCACCGCACAGGGCAATATAATTTTGTTCAGAGAAAGAGCACAAATGAAATAATCATGAAGAAACTAGTGTATCGTCTATTTCCTCGCTACCGTCAAATCTCACTAGAAGAGCGTGAGTAACGAAGCCACCACTTTACTCAAGACTCTGACCTGACATGACTTTCAACATAGTGACAAATCTTTATCTATAATTCTCGTGTTCGTGTGTTTGTCAGTGAACTCCTAGACGAGTGGACCGATGTTGAAGAAACTTTTTGTGTGTGTTCAAGGGAATCAAGGGAAGGGAAGGTAATGGTTTAGATTCACAATTTGTTATCCTGGAAAATGTTTTTTAATAAATAATAAGTAGTCGTTGATTTTGGAATGTTTCACATTGGATGCGACAGAATGCGCTACTATCGAAGCATGAAAAGTTATGTAGTACCTAGCTGTTAATGTTAAGCAATACTATTTATTGTGTAATATAATGTATCACGGTATAGTGATAATATCACAAATTGAAATACAAGCGCATCGAGACATTTTATGTCAGTATTCGCTTCAAATTCGCTTGCAGCCATGAGGGAACAACGTCTGCGTAGTAAAAAATGACTTAAAGAAATTTATCAAGAATTTATTCTGTTATATGAAACGTGTCCAGCTTTGTGGAATCCGAAACATAAATAATATAATTTTTTCTAGGTGATATAGCCCGTCTCATTTATGTGTCTTGTTTACTAGGTAGTGTAAAAGCTTATGAAACAAGTCATCCCTTATTCTAAAATAATTGGTGAAATCCTCCACATCGCCGATCAAGATAATTTGGTTCTACTGGTATCCATGTACCAGATATGAAGATACTTCTGAAACTAAACCTGTACTTGAAATCTATATTCATAAAAGAAAGCTGTGTTAGTTGCACTATTTATAATTTCTTCTAATTTCTTCTTTTATAATTTCTTCGAGAAAAATCTTCTGTTAGTTAATGAGCAGTTTGGATATCGATAAATTTAGCAATATTTACGTTTCTCTCTGAAATAAATAACTTTTTAGATAAACATAACAATGTAAGCGCACTTTACATGGATTTTACAAAAGCCTTCGATTGCGTTGATCATGGGATTGTGCTTGATAAATTATATAAATATGGTATTCGGGGTAATGCTTTTAATCTTATAAAAAAATACCTCCTAAATCGTAAACAGATGACTGAAATTACTCAGGTTTATGCGATCACAAAATTAGAAAAAAGGTATCTGTCCAGCGTTAGCATACCAGAATAAGGCGTACCACAAGGTAGTATATTGGGACCTCTATTTTTTATAGTTGGCATAAACGATCTTCCTGCCGAAATAGAATATCCCATGGTCATGTTTGCGGATGATTGTACTATTATTCTTCCTGATAGACAAAACAATTTAGAGCATTTTGCAAATGAAATAAAACATAATATATTGAAGGTCACAAACTGGCTCTCGACAAACAATTTAAAATTAAACTTAGAAAAAACTAAAATAATGACTTTCAAAAGCAAAAGAACCATTCCTTCTAGTAATATAAAGGTCATATGCTCTGGAGAGGAAGTAAATTCCATAGATTATACAAAATTTTTAGGTGTTAGTATTGATTCTAACTTAAGCTGGATAACTCATGTGGAGGAAGTTTGTTTAAAGTTAAATAAGTTTTCATATGCTCTTTATAATCTGTCTAAAATCGTAAACAGAGATGCTGTTCTAAATGCTTATTACGCTTATGTAATTCCAACTCTTAAATATGGAGTTATATTCTGGGGAAATTCCAGAGAAAAAGAGCGGGTTTTCAGATGTCAGAAAAAATGTGTTAGATCTGTATGCAAATTAAAAATTAAAGAATCATGTCAACCACACTTCAAAAATTTAAATTTGTTGACATTTCCCTGCATATATATTTATGAAGTCGCAGTTTTTGTTAAGTGCCATAAATATCTTTTTCATAATGTAAATAGCATACGATTAAAAGACAATATTGCTACACCAAAGATTAAAACGGCTATATTTCATAAAAGCATACTTCTAATGGCACCAAAATTATTTAATAAACTTCCCAATCATATTAAAGAAATTAATAATATACACAAGTTCAAGAAACAGCTCCACAAATTTCTTGGAGATAAATGCTATTATAATTTAAATGACTTTCTTAATGATAATTTATAAATAATATGTTTTGACAATTTGATAAATGAACAAATTGTAATAAAGGTTACATTAAATTTCACATAACATGGTGACATTTTAAGTGCATATGATTTATAAATATATTCGTTTATTTCTAATAAATTTATATACATTTTAAGATATCAATATGAAGCTACTGATTTTAAATTTGTAATTTGTAAATGTCTGTGATTAGGCAAATTAGGTTTAAGAACTACAAACTATTTTGCACAACTAATGTAACCCTAATTATTTGCAAATAAATAAATAAATAAAAATTATAATTCAAGAACGGCCTACTCCTTCAGGGATATGGGTGTTAAGATACATTTTTTCTATAAAATTATAATGTTCCCCCGTGTTGGTCCCGGCCTCCTTTGCAGAATAGACCCTGCCTTTCTTGCCAGGCAGCTCGTAAAAGGCGAGCATGGGCTTATCATCACTAACGCCGTGACATCTGACTAGGTGGTAGAGTTTCGCTGCGACTCACCCGGATGGGTACCACAGCCTTACCTATTCCTGCCGCCATAACGTCATCACGTGTTCCGGTTCGGAGGGTAAGGTAGCCGTTAAACTTACTTTTGCTCGAGGCCTAACATCCTGACCTCAGGTTGGCAACGCACCATTACCATCTTTGGCGTCTCTAGGCGGCCTGAATTTCTTATCATCAGAAAATCCGTCTGCTTGTTTGCCTTCCTATACCATAAAAAAAAATAACTAGTATATTCAACTGCGTACCTGCTGGTATTAATGATGATTGAAAATGTACTTAGCCCATTTCAATAATCGCGATATAACGATACAAGGATCATAATAATATTGGCTAATGTAATATGCTCCATTTATCAAAATTACGATTTTAAGATAATCTTACTATTTAATATTTTACTGTTAATTACCTGTTGCTTAATCATGCTTTTGAATCGTTTTTTTTATTACTTTAGTTGGTAATGATGTATATGTTATACTGGTTACCCCGGTTTTTGCAAAATCACATTTTTACTCGATTCTGATTCAAAGGCGTCGCCAAGGGGGGGGGCAAGAGTGACTCCCCTAGAGAGTCTAAAAAATGATAAAGCAAACAGTCTTATGTCTTTAACGTGACTTGATCGATCATTCTAGTAATTTTGCTATTAGTTTGCTACTATTTAGAGCGAAATGCAAGGCAAATCAAAAAGTCGAGGGCACGAGGCTCCCGATTGAACCTTCAATGTATATTTTTCTCTTTCTCCGTATCAACTTGCCCCCATCTAGGCCATCGGCTGGCGACACTCTTGTTCTGATTCCTTACTGCTACAAAATAGTGGCTTATATGAGGCTATTTGTCGCAAGTGAATAAAAATGTGCTTGCCCGCACTGTTGGCCAGGATCTCTGTCTAGAATAGACCATCTGCCTTCCTACCAGACAGCTCAAAAAGAGGCGAACAAAAGTTCATAGGTAATTACCGACAGCTAATGTCCGGCAACTTGTCCGGTTGGAAAACTATAAGCACATCAGCTATATTCGTATAGAGTATATACTGGACATTGGAGTTTAATAACTCGCATATCTATCTAAATTTAATTATTATGTAAAATACAAATGTAAAGGTGCAATTTGTGGGTTAACTCAAATTAGCTAGTTGTCCATAAAATATCTTTATTGACCTAACTGACTGTAACTGTGATTTTTAATTAGTTAAACTTAAATTTCAGCTAAAAATAAAATCGACCTTTTTACACGCTTTTTATTAGCTTCACCTGTATGTTTGTATGTTTGTAACCGACTTTTTTGGTCGCGATTTTGACCCACTTTAAACAGCCAGATTTCGTTCAAACTTTGTAGATTTATTGAGGACCGATGACCATACACTAATTTGATAAAATTATTCTATTTTTGTTTGTATGTTTGTTTGTAACCGACTTCTTTGGGCGCGATTTTGACCCACTTTACACGGCCAGATTTCGTTCAAACTTTGTAGATTTATTGAGGACCGATGACAATACACTAATTTGATAAAATTATTCCATTTTTCAATTTGCAAAATATGATTTTTGTTAATTTATATAATTTTCATCTATATAAGGTGAGTTTTGGCGTCATCGAGAGAAAAGATGGTCGAAGTTTTTTCATAATTACTGAATTTCGTGTTAATATTAAATGAAATTAGTCAATTTTGGTGGCATTTTGTACAATTTTGTTCAGTGAAAGAGCATAAATGAAATAATCACTAAGAAATTAGCGTATCGTGTATTTCCTCGTTGCCGCCAAATCTCATTACAGAGCTTGTGTAATGAGCCACCGCTTTACCTAAGAGCTTGACGTGACTTCCTGATGACTTATGACTGATGACTAATTATAATTAATTGAAATTGATATAAAATTCGATGCAAATTTCTACTTGACTAATGGCTAAATACTAACGTGAAGGCCAAAACCTTAAGAAAGAAAAGAATCGATAAGGTAAGAAAATGAATTAAAATTTTCAATATTTTTTCTCTACAGTCGATAAGGACTCGATGTTAATTACACGCTTTTTATTAGCTTCACTTGTATGTTTGTATGTATGTATGTTTGTATGTATGTATGTAACTCACACCCGTTTTTCTCCCACTTCCCGCGAACCGATTTCATTCAAACTTTGTACACTTATTAAGAACTGGTGCCAATAGAGTAATATAGTAAGTTTATCCCATTATCCTAATCAGGAGCGCCAGGATTTAACAATTTCCTTACGTATCCTCTACGTAAGGGCTAACAGCTTATGACTGTTATAACATTCTTTTTATAGTTTTTAGTTTGATGTGCTTGAAAAGCGTGTTTTTTAGTTTTTTTAAACTATATTTTATTTTTATTTCCAATAATTATCTTTAGCCGTTTTCTCTAATATTGACAAATTTTTGTATTCTAAAGAGAATTTTAATTCTACAAAACAAATAATAGTTTATAAAAATTAAAAAATCACTCTTTTATAAAGAAACTAAAGTAAAAAATAAATACTAGTTTTAAAAAAACTACAGCTACTTTTTTTATAAAAAACCAAAATAGAAAATAATTTTTAATAAATTTGAATTAAAAAAATTAGAATAAAAACGCGTGTCTACGTTCGTCCGTTGCTCATATCTATGTAGGGGAGTAGACTGTTGGTGCTCAGTAACCGAAAACGTGTATGAGATATATAAAGAATATAAATAATTTGTTAAGTCGTAAGACAGGTAAAATTTTATGAAAACGTAAAATTAAAAAAATATGTAACCTTGATAACAAGCCTAATGATGGATAAAGATATTTTTGAAAGTTTTCACCAAACGGTGCTATCAGCATCAAATATCCTAATGGATTGTACTACCGAAACGGCACTAACAACTAAACTAAAGACTAAAAAAACAAGCTATTATAAATAATCCAGACTAAAAAGTAGAAAATAAGTAATAGTTTAAAAAAAAACTAAAAAACACGCTTTTTATAAAAAACCGAACTAAAAAATGGAAAATAAATTTAATGAATTTAAATTAAGAAAGTAGTGTTAAAAATTTCAATGTATATAAATTAATAATAGTGTGAATAAAAAAATGTTTTATTTAAAAAAAAGCGTGGGGTGCTTTTTAAGATACCATCGAAATGATAATCACTCTACTCATATTCTGTCAATAAAATATTTATAACACCATGCACCCCACGCTTTTTTTAAAATAAAATATTTTTTTTTGTTCACACTATTATTAATTTATATTCATTGAAATTTTTAACACTATTTTCTTAATTTAAATTCATTAAAATTTATTTTCTATTTTTTAGTTCGGTTTTCTATTAAAAGCGTGTTTTTAGTTTTTTTAAACTATTACTTATTTAATGTTGCAGAACAAAAATGTTTGGTAGTAATTTGATGTACAATGACAAGGTATTCCTTATTTACAAATTTTATTTTATACGTGCAATTATAATATAATTATAATTGTAGTACATAAAGTCTTATGTACCATTTAACTATTGTTTTCTTTATTAGGTACGTATTTTAGTGAGGTGAACTTTTTTAAAAGTATTTAAATGAATGGTGGGTTGATAACGGCCATTTTTTGTTCTTAGCTCACTCCATTTGCTTACGAAGCTTTTTGTGAGTCATCTTGATTTTGATTTTCAATAATTTTATTATTATTTTTTACTCATTATAAGGTTATTACAAGCAGTATCTGTTTGTTTTGGTCCAAAATGTGTGAGTTAGCATATATGCAAAAATTTACTTAATGGTTGGCCACAATTTCTAAAACTAATTGTATTATGATAAGGTGTAATTTTTTAATGAATGTTAGATAAAGGCAAAAGTCGAAAATCAAAATTTATTTTTAAGGTCTCGCTCGAAATTTTTTTTATCAACCCATCTCCTTATAAACAAATTAATTTTAGCACTGCTTCCATGCTTGCGATACATTTTCATATTTTTGAAGAAAATAAAACCTTAATGGACAGGATTTGAAATTGTAACTTTTGTTTTTCGCTGACGATTGTTTCAACTATTTAAGCTATTGAAGATTTGAAAGTTCTGTGATGAAGATAACAAATAATTTCCTAAGACTACGTTGATATATAATTATGTCCTATAGCTATACAGTTATGTGCGAAATAACTATTTTAGATTTTTAGATTTATATTTCATATTTTGCAGATGTAATTCATATTTTAAAGTGACAATTTTTGTGATGTGTGTACCCCTTGCGCCGTCTCTTGCTTTTTGGCGACGTTTGACCTGGGTTTTATGTCAGAGTTGACTGATTTTTAGGTCAGAATGTTTGAAACAATTAGGGATGCCCATACGGGAGCCTGCTTCATATAACGGCATTTTGCATAAAAGGAAAGAGTTATAAAAATATAGGTAAAATGTAAATAAGTAAAAATGTAGTAGGTACTAATACAAATTTAGATCCTATTCCAACGATAGCAGGAAATCTTAACGGTATATGACGCCGCAAGTAAATAAATCTACTACAGATACAATTAGTCTGGTATTAGGTATCTAAACCCAAGCTGTGAGGGTTCCGAATTAAGATGAATCTTTATACAAACTCTCATCCCGTAACTTATGGCCCTCGATTTAGGTACATTGAGCGAGGGCACCTTTCTCCTTACAGAGTAGGTACCTCCTGTTCCATCGGCAATGTGTATACTGAGTAGTAATCAAGTGGTTTTATAGGTACTTCTATAACATAAATCATGTTTTATACATTACCCATACAATTAAAGTATTCTATACATTACCTAGGTATTGTTTAGATTATCGGATTATATAAATTGCAGGAAACATAGATATTGTATTGAAAACGAGGTTGAACTTTGTTTTTTTCAAACAAATGTCAAATAACCCCTGACCTGTTTCTGTGCCCTACATTATATCATTTTATTAAACCTATAATCGAGTTTATTATGCATCCAATAGTTAGTTAACAGTTAATTGATGGCCTCGTTGGTCGTGTGGCTAACGTTCACGCTTAACTACATCGACCAACCGCGAGGCTAGGGTTCGGTTCCCGACGGGGGCAGACATTTGTGTGATGAACATTTAGATGTCTGCATTTCCGGCTCTAGGTGTTTATTAAATTTATTCTGGTACTTATTTAAGTATTTTCTATGTATAAGATTCGTTGACTAACACCCATAACACAAGTATATAACTTGCTTAATTTGGGGTTAGATTCAATTTGTGTTACTCGTCTACTACTACTAGGACTCTACCTTTAAGTTTGATTTTTTTTTATGTTATAGGAAGGCAAACAAGCAGGCGGATTTCCTGATGGTAAGAAATTCACGCCGCCTAGAGACACCAAAGGTGTTAATGAACAACGTCATGACGTTATGGCGGCAGGAATAGGTAAGGCGGTGGTACCAATCCGAGCGAGTCGCTGCGAAACTCTACCACCTAGTCGATAAGTCTATGCTCGCCTTTTACGAGCTGCCTGGCAAGAAAGGCAGATGGTCTATTCTGCAAAGAAGCCCGGACCAACACGGGGGGAAACGGGATTGGTTGCACTAATGAAATATTTGAGCAATAAAATCGCAAGATTATAAAACTAGCAAGCGATGAGGTTTTCACGTTCCTACTCTAAAAAAATAAACTATCTTTCATTGGCAAGCGATGACTCATAAGTGGAAAAGCGCTAGTAAACTTATTATTGACGCAAAGTAAAAAGTAGCAACCAGCAGACTGCAGTTCGCATTGCAGTCCCTTCAAATACCTCAACTAGACTCGGAGTCAGTAAGCATATAAGTCATAGTCACATATATATTAATTTTTGAGTACTCCATCGGTAGGAGTGAGCAGCAATCATAATGTATTCCTTTAAAGACACTCTAAAATTAAAGTCTAAACTCTAATAAATAACCAAAACAAAACTAAACTTTTTTAAAGAAGACTTTTTTGTAGCAAAAGTAAAAAGTAGAGTATCTTCACGCCCATATCCCTGAAGTGGTAGGCAAAGGCACAACCAGGGCTCCCATTACTAGCAGTTGACACTGAGTCCCACATTAAGATAGGTGACAAGCCTATCGCCAACCCGGCACGTATCTATTTATTAGAAACCGGTTATTTTTATTAGATAATTGAACGTATACTTTTTCTATTTTTTTGCCCGTTCATAGGATCGAACCCGGGACCACAAAAAGTCAAGTCCAACGCCGGATCAAAAGACCACATAGGTGATTTTGTAGCGGAAAATAAATATCTACTTAAGGATTTACAAATATTATCTCTATTGTACGAGTATATTTATATCTACTATTTTTACTAACTCTACAAGAGTAAATTGGTACATTGAAGATATTTAAAAAAATAGGTGCAGGCGACTAAGAACGGTCAGCAGATGGAACACGTTTTGGAATTTTTGCTCGTCTGTTTTCATGGTTTTACGGCGTATCTGGTGAACCGAGCATAACGAAATTTAGCTGCTATAGGTACCCTATGTACCGAGGTTATATTTAGGATAAAGTTATACTTAGGATATTTTTACCTCTCATTCCGGTTCCCGTGTGAGAGGGGTAAAAGTCAAAACATAAATTGAGCTATTACATTTACGTATAGTCCGATTTTTTAGAAAAAATATTTACATCATATCTACACGCCTAGACGTTACGAGGTGAGCAGAGTGTCGAGTGCCAAACGTCACGAAGCTTTCGGGCCTGCCTAGCTTCCTCCACATTCATGACTCTTTTCATACAAACAGGCTGGTTTCGGAGACTCTTAGCACCAACATCGGATAGAACGCCAATGTATAATCGTGGAATGTTATCCTAGGTCTCCCAGGGTACCTATATTCATGATCCATCCATTGTATGTCTGTTTTGTCAATAGGTATACCACCGGTCATTCTTTTCACATGACGAAACCAATGGATCATCCTTTCTAAATCTAACACCATTAATGTTTTTTAATCCCACTCCTTTCCAGATCTCACTAATGCGAATTATGAAACAGATTTTCCGTAGTGTTATTTCGAATCCATTTGTACCAATTTCATGCTTTTTCTGACTTACCCAACTATCGCTTTCATACAACAAAGTTCAAATACGCACAGAATTATGTAAAAGACTATTTGTACTACTTTTAATACCTATTGTGAGATGGTAAAGCCATGGAACGGTTTACTGAATCGGATTCGGTTGATTATTCGGTATGCTTTCAATTGTCGTTCTTATCAGAAAAAAGTATTTTCACTCCCTTATTCCTGAAGAGGTAGGCACAACCAGGCCACCCACGACTAGCCCAAGACACAAAGTCCTACAATGTGATAGATAACCCTATCGCCAACCGGGCACAAATCCAATCTCGGGCAACGTTATTTTTTAATAGAAAACTAACATACCCATTTTCTATGTTTTATGCCCGACCTGGAATTCGAACTCAAAACCTCCAGAATTCAAGTCCGACGTCTGACCGTTAGACCACAGATGCGATTGTATTTTTTTAATCAAAAGCTAAGCTATTTAAAAATATAGATATAAATGTGTAACCAGTACTATACAATATAAATAAATATAATATAACAGTGTTTATATTTTATCAGGCAATCATCATTTCAACAGCGTACAATTTTCTCAAGGAAATGCTTTTTTCATTTCGAACATTTAATATAGTGAACAAGACGGAAAAATTAGATAAAAATAATTCAGGTCAAAGCGTCGGCATAAAGAGTGTAGTTTCATTTGCAAGATTTAACGAGTACTCTCTAGTACTAGTTTTGGCACCAACCCCTGTGAATGGCGGGAAAATAAGGAAAACGCGCGCACCCTCAATGGCGCTCACTTCGTACCAAACCGTGCGGCCGAGCGCCGCGCAATCGATATCAAGTGTATATTAAAAATTATTTCTCAAATACAGATTTAAATGCTATTGGAAAATTTAAAAGGCATTATTTTCAAGCTGTGTTTGTTACTAAACGTGATTAGTTAGTTGAGTAAATGCGACGCAAAATCATTTGGAAGGCACTAGGTAAGTACGTACGGCAATTATCGGTGCGTGATGACCTATTTTATCACTGGACATAATAATATGTACCACATGGCTGTATGTCATTTTGTACATGGCTGTATGTCATTTTGTTTAAGTTTAAATTAGAAAATGAAAAAAAAAACATATACAATCCAAATTGAGTTTTGTTTTTTTTTGTGATAATACGAATGTAGTATTACAAACTACGAATATTATTACGATTGTAGGTATTGATCACAGTATTGTTATTGTTTTTCGTTAAAAGATAAAACATGTTTTGTTAATTTGCCGGCGAATTTTCAAACGTCATGGCTTATTGCGATGAGGGAACTTTCCCTCTCGTAATTTGGGGTGAGATAAAATTTATTACGTATCTGTAATTCAATGTCATTGAACTTAAGGGAGGCTCACTGGCTGCGATATTCTTACTCAAAGTTTTCCAAATAATTCAATGTGAAGAAAATAATATGAATAGAGTATTATTATACCTACATAATTAAACTCAATTTAATTTCGTTTGAAATAGGTACGCTCTTATGTAAATATTAATTCGTTAAAATTATTTTAATGAATATAAAGCAACATAAAAATGTAATTTTTTTAATGCTTTGTTGGTCGAGGGTTAACGCCACCGACAAACCGCGAGCTTCGGGTTCAGTTACCGACGGAAACAGATATTGTGGAGTATCTAGATATGTGTATTTCTGAGTGTTAGATGTGTTTATATCATTAGTTTTAATACCTATTTAAATGTATTTATATGTGTATTAGTATCATTGACTAACACCCCGCCTGTTGATTAACACACCGCCTCGTTGGTCGAGTTTCTAGCGTACACGCCTAATTGCATCGTCCAACCGCGAGGCTCGGGTTCGATTCCCGACGGGGACAGGCATTTGTGTGATGAACATTTAGATATATGCATTTCCGGGTCTGGGTGTTTATTAAATTTATTCTGATATCTATGTTATGATATGATATCTATTGATATGTCTTAGTATCGTTGACTCACACCCATTACACAAGCATATAATTTTGCTTACTTTGGGGTTAGATTCAATTTGTGTGTCTTGTCCAGGGAGATTTATTTATTTATAATCTATATGTGTGCCAAATTTTATCCTCCTGCGTCCGCGCAATTTTCCAAAGTTTTGGCGTCACGTATTAATATAATATAGAAAAAATAAGTTATAACAAAATACTAGTAAAATTAATTTGATATTATGTAATAACTGTTCCTTGTTAAGAACTTTTATTTTATACATGCAATGAGATAATGACTTGACTTATGTCTATATTGTTTTCCTTATTACGTACTAACTGTTCCGGCCTTTAGATTCAATTTGTGTAACTTGTCCATGGATATTTATTTATATATATAATTTGATTTGAAGTTAGATTATTTTTTTTTTCTTTTTTTAGATTTTATTTTTTTGTTATGCAAACTACTAAAATTTTAATTTTAGTCACCTTTAGCATAAGCACGGTAAACACGTTTTGCCTTGTAAAATGGAACATGACAATTCAGAAGTCCATTTTTTGAAAAGACAGTGTAAAAATACGCGGCTCTTCAAATGATAAGAGACAACCGTCGCCTATAAACACCACGGATGTTATAGGTGCGTCGGTGTCCACTATCCGTGACGTCAGGCTTAAGCGTATACAAGTCTACCGGCTACTCTACACTCAGGACCGGAACGTGAGTGTCATTATTGTAGTAGGAATAGGTAAGACGGTGGATCCCCTAGCAAGATATTACAAAGCACTCTACTACTAGTGGTCATGTCATGGAACTTATGACTAGCCACTTACGAGCTTGGTAGGGAAGCAGATGGTCTATTCTACATAGGAAAAACGCGCCTATTTACAAGCAACGCGGGCCTTTGTATCAGCATAATTTAAGAAGGTTGGCAGATTTTCTAGAACATTCTCATAACGTAGAAGAGTCTTGCGCCAGCAATACATAGTGTAAAACAAAGTCGCTTCCTCTAGCCCTATGTCCCTTTGTATGCTTAAATATTTAAAACTACGCAACTTTTAATACGGTCTTTTTTAATAGATAAAGTGATTGAAGAGGAACGTTTATATTTCATAACCGTGCGAAGCCGGGCCGCTAGCTGAGTTATAAACTGGGGATTTCGTAGTAAAAGCATGCTATTACGTACGATTTTATAGTTGAAAGTTTACTAAACTGTCAGTATGTAGCTTACGCAGTACTTTGTAATCTGAAAGCTGTTTCTCGACATTGGCTTTATCACCTCGAGAGCTATGACTGACGTGGTAAAAACTACTATCGGGTGACCATACTTTTACAAATACATACATAATATTTTTTTTTGCTTTTGGCTATTTTCCATTTCAACTATAATTAAAAGTCGATAATCAATCCATACTTATAATAAGTATGGTAAATAAATATCTCTGGATAAGTTACACAGATTGAATCTAACCCCAAAGTAAGCAAATTATATGCTGTTTTATGGTTGTTAATCAACGAACCTAATACATAGAAATACTTAAATAGATACCAGAATAAGTTAAATTAACATCCAGACCTGAAAACGCAGACATCTAAATGATGTTCACATAAACGTCTGCCTCCCGTCGGGCAACGAAAGCCTCGTGGTTGGTTGGTGGAGTCAGGCGTATACTCTAGCAACTTGACCAACGAGTGCGTCAGATTTACTATATATAGTAAATCTGACGGACTCGTTGGTCGAGTATATATAATTTATACGTATAATGAAACTATAGAAGAGCGAATTGGACATTGTGGATATTCAAAAAAGGCATAGGTAATTAAAAATAAGCAGCAGAACACATTTTTACTATTTTCGTCCGTCTAGTTGTCCCGTCCACGTTTCACGCTGAATCTACTGAAAAGATCGTAATTAAATTATTATTATTAAATGCTCTATGTTTGAGAATTTTTATAAGGTATTTTTATGTTATTTACGAAAAGGGGTTCCTACTACCTACCGTATTAAAGGAGTAAAAGTCAAAATGTAAATTGGGCTAAAATTCTCTAAGGCGTAGCAGTATAACACTAACAATTTAAAAAAATAGAAATGTGTAGAAACATTCGAATGAACAGGTCATCTTAGCTAGTTTTCGAACTTTAAAAAAAAATAACCATACTAATGTTTTGAATGCAAAAGTTTGTCTGCTTATTACGATTTGTGTCATTTTACTAATTTAAATCATTGTAGATAGTTGTAAATGAAGTCGCGTGTCCAGACACTGATAAATAATACTCATTGTCGCTCGTCATCAATCTATACATAGTATAAAGCAAAGTCGCTTTCCGCGTCTGTCTGCATGTATGTATGCTTATATCTTTAAAACTACGCAACGGATTTTGATGCGGTTTTTTTAAATAGGTAGAGTGATTCAAGAGGAAGGTTTATATGTATAATAACATGCTTCATATATTAGAGAACCACTGATAATTTCAAGATTTCTAATGCGAAGTCACAAATAAACATATTTTTTTGCGCTTGCATTGCAAACGCTGGCTGAACTCTACGAGATAGATCAAAATAATGTTTTAAGTATTGTTCACCTTAAAAAAGTCTACAAAAAAGTTCGCGATGGTATATGTTTATCTCTTAGGGATAACTTACAATAACCAATTTTTATCCTTTACTTTTTACGAAAAATAATGGCTCATTTACGAAGCGATTTAAAGCAATACAGCATTAATCCTTATCTAATTAAGTATCTTAAATAAATTTTACATTTAATATAGAATAATATAGCCCTTTATACAGCATGTAAATTAAACGAATAGTTTCGGAGATATTACAGGTTTAAAATATAG
>NJDD01004953.1:16711-36910 GCA_002245505.1 Calephelis nemesis | reverse complement strand
GCACCTGGCGCACTGCTTCGACAGCCTCATGCAGGGCGTCGAGCGCAACCTGCTAAACAAGAACCGGGACAGGTATACATACATACATGCACTCCCGCACGCACGCACGCACGTATGCATGCATGCATGCATGCATCCCAGGCAGGCAGACAAACAGATACACGCAGACAAACAGACACACTCAAACAAACAGACAGACAGACAGCCACACACAGATAGACAGACAGACACACCTGTCAACAATCAATCAATCAACACCCGTACGTTGAAAGAACGTTCGAGAACATCGCCGCCGGCGCGGCCGTGAAAGTGTACAGCACTACCCGAGCCGGCCGGTTCCTCGCCCAGCCACCGACACACGCGAGGTTCCCCGGGTGATAACTGCTAATGCATCCTCAAAAAATTACCCTTTTGTGTGGACTTTGGGTCGGCGTCATTAGTCCGTACTTTTTGGAAACAATTTTGGTTAGGCGGTTACCGTCAACGGCGAGCGCTATAGAACTATAATCAATTTCTTACGGTCCAAATTTTACTACATGGACCTTGTAGACATACCTGGTCTCAGCAGGACAGCGCTACGTACCATACAGCCGACGCGGACGCCAACATTGACATCCTGCATGAACCATTTGAGGGTGAGGTTGTCTCTCGCAGGGTTTATGTGAATTGGACACGAAGGTCATGCGATTTGACGTTTCTTGAAGTCGCAGGTCTATGCAAATATAACACAATCGACCGTACTTTAATGGTGAACATAACACAGGTCATTGCTCAAATTCAGCCAGATCTATGCTGAATAGTCACCGAAAATTGGACCATCGTCTATGCTATCGCTACAACCCGTAATGGGCATTTTAATGATGTCATATTCCACACGTAATGGTGTACATAGGGATGAAGCGGTAGTACTGAGGTATCGATACTTATACTCGATGCTGGTATCGGTCGTCAAGTATCGATATTTACTCAGTATCGAACACAAAGTATCGATACTTACTAGTATCGTATCGTACTTCGAAATTTTTTTCAATTTACGACAAACGTTTTTTATCGACTTTTAAAAGATAAACATTATTTTAATTGCCGTAAACCAAAAAAAATACTGATGTAAGTACTATTAACCGATACCTACTCGATACTTCACCTCAAAGTATCGATACTAAAATGTACTTGGTATCGGAGAAAAGTATCGAGTATCTACTTGGATTTACTCGTATCGTTTCATCCCTAGGTATACATGGGCCTTTCAAATAAAAAAAAAGTGTTAGCAACCCACACACAGCTTATTTTGTTTTATTTTAACATCTAGCCGCCCTTATTGTAAAAACCCTTTATCTCACACGTAATCTTTTGACATAGTTCGAAATGTTTGACAGTCGTTAAATTATTATTATTTGACGGAATTTTTAATATTTGACATGATCAGTACCAGTAAGGCGGTGGTAGGTTGGTTGCATATTACGATAACGCGGTTTTGTCGCAGGTTCACCCAGAACCTGTCACTCTTCAGACGCGACATCAACGACCTGATGAAGGGTAGCTCGGTGAGCTCGCCGCCAACGGCCGACATGATGACTTCCTAACTACACCTCGCCTTAGTGTTGCACCTCAAACTACAATAACACGGACCCACACTATCTCTCTGATGACTTACTCGTGACGCATCTTGTGCACCGGTACGGGGTGCGAGTATAGTCTATCGTACATTTAAATCAAGGTTTTGGAACTCGAGGAAGTCGAAAACAGTAGGATTTTTTGTTGGAGATTTTTGTTTGGTGTTAAGGTGATGTATTACAAAATTCCTTCGCACCGTCAGACCTAACATACGAGCCTTAAATTGTGTAGCTTAAAAAAATTACTTGGCAAATATTAAATTCCCTACAGGTAGTATCTTCAGCTTTCGAGACAGTATCTAGTTCTGAATGCATGGATTTAGTTTTTGAAAGCTCTGGATTCACCCTGTAAAATGTAAATTTAACTTTTGTAATTTTAAGATTTTAGAAATTAAACAAAATAAAATAAATAAAGGGAATATCTGAAATTGTAAGAAAAGACAAAGGAGTTTGTGGAATTCCAGATTTCGTCTCTAAACACAGTGTGAGCATTAGTCGTTCTCTTTCGTTCAGTCAGGAAATGTTCAGCTGTGTTTGACGTTCCCCGTACTGTGTAATATTTTTATTTGGCCATTCCCGCTTTCATTTGTAGAGAAAATTTAATGCTAGACGTACATGGTGTACTTCAGTTAAAGGCAACTGACAAAGTACCTAGTTTTTTAAGTAGGGTCTACTGATACGGAAAAAATTTATCTAAACAATGTTTTTCATATTTTGCCTTAACAAGTGACATTTCTGAAAGTTATACTTGATTTACGCACAATTGTATATATACAAAATGTGTATGTCCGTGTTGTTGAACTTTGGATGTATTTGTTAGGATATTTTATAATGTTGAAGGGTCACGTTGACATTGCCGACGTCAGTAGGCACCAAGTGGCTTTGTAATTAGTAATGTACTAAATTAATCAATTTTAGCAAACTTACATTTGTGGTAATCACGTGACACAGACTTAACCAAATTTACTACCTTTACAAAGGTAACAATAGTGCTAATTAGAAACTTGACCAAAAACAATACTAATATTTAAAATATTTGTATGCATTTGAAGAAAGTTTTCAGTGCCACTGGGTTTAAATGGAGTGTCAAATGTTACCACCGATGTGATATTATTTTTATGACGATTAGACGCCGATGTCGTTTCGGAGGGTATTTGTAAATATGTTAGACTAAATATGTCGTGTTATTAGACAATTCCGATGGAAATTGTAAACGGATTGGGGATGTTTGACTTCTGGTTTCACATGAGTTCGATGCTGGGGACATTAAAATAACCAAAGAAACTTAACAAAAACTCAGTTGGCTAACTGAGTTTTCGTTAACTGACTTGAATGAGAATTAGAGATATATTAGATTTTAATTTGAACACTTGCACCTTATCGTTCATTCATTTAAATGAAAATGTATCAAAAAAAAAATTACACACTCTAAAAACCATAACGACATAATCAGGGCCCGATTTGTTAACTTTAAGTCCGTAAACACAAAGTAGCAAACGTATTTTTGAAAACATTTTTTTACTTTTACAACTTTTTAGAAGCTAATGGGTTGGTTTTTTATGTAGATCATAAAAATCACAATCAATATTGTGTCAAGCTGGTCAAACCATAGACCGGAGTGCGATAACAATTCCAGATCTCTAAATTTTTTCAATCTTTTTTCATCTTGAAAAAGAAGACGAATCTTGAAAAGAATCACCCAACATTTTTAACATTTCGTAGAAATATTCTTTCACGCTTACCGTCTCGTTTTGCGGAGATACCTATCTACTAAGTAGTCTGTTGTCTGTATGAATTTAAACATGGAGAAAGTTGCTTGCGTATATGAAGCCGTCGGACGGCTGAAGCTAGATAAATTAGATTTTTACATGTTCTATGTTATGGTCACCACCATGACTCACATCACCCACCACCAAACCCAATACATGCGTACATTACACTAACACTGGGAAACTAATAATGACAAACATACAGAAGTTAAATTCAAAATCAATAGGTTTTAAAAAATTGAAAATTTCGCCTCACGATTTGAATCCTCAGTAGCTCAAATGGATAAAACATTCGTCGGCTTGACACAAAAGGATACAGGTTCAAATCCTGCCTGGAGTGAATTTTTTTCTTTGTTTGAACTTAATTCCGTTACAACTTAATTCCGCACATGCGGTAAAATAAGTTCACTGAGGTGGCGCCATGCTGTTTAGATATTTGGATGTTTGTCAGTGACTCATAAGTAGTTAAATAAACAATTGCGATGTTTCCTAATATTTAATCGACAGCTAGTTGTGTACGGAAGACTCCCATTCTTTTTGTGACTGAAAAATGATGTAAGTAGTCTATAGTTTGTGTAAATTTTCAAGGGTTTCTTCAGTATTTTAACATTTTGGCCTCAGATGTATGTGACGTTTGTAACAGTGTCTATATGTGCAAACTTTTTTTCTGTGTTCTTTACTTTTATTTTGTGTATAAACAATCATAACTAAATTATGATCTTTAAACTGTTGTTCTGAACGGATTTTAATAATAATCTGTCAAACTTCCATTACTGAAAGGTAACAAGGGCTACGTTTAGTACCTACATTTTTAAAGCAATACTCCTTATCCTCCTCTATCCGTTTACAATTATTGTTGTATTTAACTGTGTTTACACGAGTCAATATATCGCCAGGTATATCTCAACATGTTTCTCGAAAAAAATATTCTTAGGTCTAAAGTTATAGGTAGATACATACCTACTGTTGTATAGTTTGACTTCGATTTCAAATTTTGTCAATACATTGCCACCTTTCGCGTTTTTAGACGACTTACTATCGCGTAAGGAGCTTCTTTCCACTAGAAAGGTTATGAAAAGTTTTTTGGAGTAAGTTTGTAAATTTACCTATCAGATAAGAAATACTGACGTCCTGAATTAAGTAACGACCCTGATCAAGAAAATTATAACCAAAACAGTATACATTTCTAGTTTTAATTGATCGGGGAACTAAATTTTATTATTATGTTTAATCTGTAGTTTAAGTCGCGAGAGTTACACCACGTATAAATCAAAAATGGCTGAATCGATTTTCATGATTTGTGGTGAATATTGGATTATTCTCCGACTGGAATACCCACTTTTATGAAGTAAAAGAAAGTCATATCATGACTTAGGCGGTACAAAGTACCTATACAGAGATAGCTAGTCTGAAGATAAATCTGACGATACCTTGGCCGTTTGTTCATGAATTTCCGACGACTTTATAGTTGTTGTGTAGGGTGATGCGTCTGTGGACGTTCTATTTTGTATCTGTATAAAGTTTATTGAATGGTGTGTGTAAAGGCGGGTGTATACGTTCGAATGGAAACGAGCTGTTTGTGATTTTACAGTGAAAGCACGCTTACATGTGCTGATTACATTAATGTAAAAAACTGAGTGCCCTATATTATAGCAGATTTAATTATCGACGTAGATGTAGAGCATGACGAAACGGTACGAAAGAAGTTAGAGGTTCTAACATCTGAACTTTATCAGTAGTAGGAATCAGACCATCCTCAGTGCAAAATGAATCGCAAAAGTTGAAAAGTACCGGCTATGTTGAACTTATTCTCGACCGTCAATCATTAATGAAGATTTAATTATAAATTTGTAGTTAAAAAAAATTTTTAAGCCTTTAAACAATATAATTTATAAAAATCACAACATTTGAAGTTTTTCATATTATCATAGTAACTCTAAAGGTTGGTTCCTTTAGATAACACCCATAACAATAAAAAACCCTCTTATAGCGTTAGGCAATACCTGTAGTATATTCAGACATTAAATGTCCAAATAATTGACAAATTTTGTCTTGTCATTTATCACTGTACCCTTTCTCTGCCTCGTCGCCAACGAACATGTGCACCCTGCCTTGTATTATAAGATAGACTACTTTTGTAAAAAACTTCTGTGTTATTTTTTAATTTGTTACTGTTCATTTGAGGCTTCTTTTGTATGAGACTGCCAATAAGATTGAGAGGGGACTTCAAACCATTAAAGTTGTCCCTAATGGTTCGAAATATTGTACTGTGTGTTGCTTGCGGCTTGTGTAAAACTTATCGACCAAATGTTCAGGATTTTTATGTGACCTGTTTCATGTTCATTTTTTTTTACCTTAGAAATATAAATAAACGGCCAAAACACCAACCAGTCCAAAAATAGTTGTACTGGTAATGAATAGAAAAAGAGACACCCTTCATACTCCTGGCTGAAAACACATATTTCATTATATTATTCTCTACCAATCCATTGTTACAGTCATATTTATAACTCCTTTCAACCTATGGAAATAAATGTAATCTGTGAAAACACAAGATGTATTTAATCTCATTATTACCATTCTTATTTTAATTTTTTTTCGCCTCTGTGTCGGCGTCGGACTTAACTTCTTGAGGTCGCGGGTTCGTTCCCTAAGTCGGCAACTAAAATGCGTATTTTAATTTTCACATTGAAGAACTTAGTGTCTTCAGCTAGGCCTGGTGCCCTGGTTATGCCTCTGCCTCTTCTCAGGGCATATGAGCGAAAAATTTTTTTAAAAAACCTTTTGGACGCCGAAAGGCAGGCAGTTCTCATTTAATATATACATTACATCACATAGATATGTAAAATAATTATGAGTTTTTAGTAAATGTGCATTACAAAGTTGGCTGCAAGCACCATCACTATTATTTTCCGTAATTACTCTTAATTTCGCGAATTTGGTAGTCGATATTTTTTATAAGATTTGACATCCGTTTTACCGATCAGAAACTGATTTTATGAAGTCTTAAATATGACGACGCAATATGTGGGGTCAATATCTTTTATTTATTTTGGTTTTTGAAGTGAAAAGTTCTTTAGCGGCGTTGCGTACTTTTTTTGGAGTGGGTAAAAACTTTTAAACCTCGCGTCAGGACACGTGACCTGATCGAAAATTCCTAAGACGGATAGAGAGTAAACAGGCGGCGCGGCGTAGGAGAGGAAGTTTTCCCCTCTTTCTACGGCGCTACGAAAATGTATGCCTATGCCTGCTGTTTCTTTTACATGGCGCAGGGCGCTTGCGCGAACGTTCGTGTTATTATGTAAGTACGATAGCGCAATAAATGAACATTGTATACTACCACATAAGTGATAGACTTTTATACTGATAATTAAAACAATTCGTGCAAAATTATTTCCTAACCGTTCCAAAATATCAAAAATGCACAACGTCAATATTTAAGTTTTCACTTCTGCGGCACTCTCAGAGTGCAACCCGTCGTTTTTTAAAATCATTTTAACAAATATGAAAATGGCGCCAAAAATAAGCATTTTCAATATGCCGCGCGTTACAGATTATGTGAATTATTTGTAAGTTAATTCCTGCACTATATTTTAATATGTTACGCGGAAAAGAAGTGTATATAAATAAATTGTGATTTGTACAAAGTGTTTGGTTGTTTTATTTGAGGTTTATGCCACGGAATTCTCAACGGTTTGCCCGGATTTATACCGTCTTCTTGTTCTTGAAGTAATGGCCATTAGCTACTACTCGCACTCCAGACTGTTTGCTTTTCTGTAAATTAAATAATTTGAAATAAAACAACTCCGGGCAGGGGTTCCACAGTACCAGCTCCTCCCGTTTGACCGCATTCAACGTAGAGCAATTGGAATTGTCGATGACCGGGCAATTACCAATCGGCTTGATTCTTTAGCGTTGTGTAGAAATTTTGGGTTGCTCAGTGTTCTCTACTGCATCTATCATGGGGAATGCTCTGAGGAGTTGTTTGGTTTAATTCCAGCCGCTGATTTCCACCTTCGGACATCGTGTCAGAGCTTAAGGTACCATGCCCATCATCTTGATGCATGGCGATCTACAACTGTGCGATTCCGAAGACATTTTTTACCCCGTACCCCTTTGTAGAATCAGTTACCGAGGGTGGTATTCCCAAACGATTACGACTTAGGAACCTTCAAGAAAAGAGCGTACTCATTGCTTAAAGATCGGCAACGCATCTGTGATACTCTTGGTGTTGCGGATGTCCGTGAGCGGAGGTGATCACTTTCCATCAGGTGACCTACTTGCTCGTTTGCCATCTCATCTATAAAAAAATTAAAAAAGAAATAAAATTGTAAAGAACCAAGTCCAATTTCATTGTCACGTCGGCGAGGTAATGTATGTGTCGCAGTAAGATAGATGAACCCGTAATATAGTTATATCCCTAGGGATATAATTATATACCGTAACATAGTTATACGAAAGCGATTCATTACTATCTCACTAGGAATATAGTTATAAAACCGTCCTAGTTTAGTGATATACTTATATCACTAGATTAAGTTTAGTGAAATAGCTTACAGAGGCCAAGGTTATTTAAAATGTTCCTGTAAAAAATCGAATATACAGTGTTCTACTTAAAGATGTGCTTGTAAGAAGCTTTCAGTGCTATGTAATTCTAGATGTCATAATTCCTCTTCTTGTCTGAACAAAAATTAAAAAATACTTTAAAAAAACCAAGATCTTAACTTAGTTGATTAGAAATAAAGACATCTCAAAACTAGTGATTAGTTTTAAAAGATTTTTAATGTTTGATTAGTTTTAAGTGTATTCGTAATGTTTAAATTCCAAAAAATATGATCGTTTTAATTATAATTGAAATTACTTTAATACGTGTTAATATCACTAAGTACTGTATGTACCTAACTGCAGGATACACAAAGTTGATTATTTAATAAAGATTACCGAAACCAACTTAATATTGTTTTATTTAATCATATATGGTTGATTTCTATTTCACTAAACTTAATCTAGTGATATAAGTATATCACTGAACTTGTACGGTTTTATAACTATATTCCTAGTGAGATAGTAATGAATCGCTTTCGTATAACTATGTTACGGTATATAATTATATCCTTAGGGATATAACTAACGGCTTCATCTATCTTACTGCGACATATGCATTATTTGATTTCTGGAAGGCATTTAATACTGTTGACACTCTTGCGTAAGATGGCTGTGCTGGTTTTACACCCTATTTGTTTAGAAAACTTCGCAAATTACTTGAGCAGATGCCGTCAATATGTTGCGTATGCGGAATACCAGTCCGAGCTAGTCCTGGGCGTTTTTACAGAAAGTGTTTTAACAAACACCAGTACTGTAAAACGAACGAACAGTTTTTCGTCTATGACAAAACCAGTCCGTTACCATACCAGTTGCGGACTGGCGCGTAGAACTGTAGATTGTAAAATCCGTCCGTCTTGTAACGAACGAACACATTGGCAACATTTCTCTCACGCTCACTCCTTTTACAAACATCGTTAGTATGAGTGAGACATTGTGCACTCTCCAACGTCATTTGAAATAAATAATAGTTTAAAAAAACTAAAAAGCACGCTTTTTATAGAAAACCGAACTAAAAAATTGAAAATAAATTATAATGAATTTAAATTAAGAAAATAGTGTTAAAAATTTCAATGAATATAAATTAATAATAGTGTGAATAAAAAAAATATTTTATTTAAAAAAAAGCGTGGGGTGCATGGTGTCAATAGTTATAAATATTTTATTGACAGATATGAGTAGAGTGATTGTCATTTCGATAATATCTTAAAAAGCACCCCACGCTTTTTTTTAAATTTTTAAAACCAAATTCAAACATACATAATACTCTTTCTTTTACACTTAGGAACTTCCGAACATTATCATAATAAGTCTTATAAATATTAGTCTAGCCAAAGTATTCAACAAAAACGTTTTACAAACCTTTATTTCACTACTTTTGTTTACAAGAAAATACTAGGATGTGTTTGGTTTTCCATTTACGTCTCCACCTTTTCGAATCTTGATGATGCGGATTTTGAATTCGGTTTCAACTTGCTTTACTCAAGAAGCAAGGAAATCACGCTGTCTTTGAAAAGAATTAAGGCCGCAATATATTGTCTTAAATACTACATTCCTATCATCTATGGAAAATTGAACAAGACAAATACCTAGCTAGATACTCGTACTAGGTGGACGAATACTTATTCCGGCATGACTTTACCGGAACTACTTTTTTCCGGAATGACTTTACTAGTTGATGTATATGCTTGACCAGAGTTTTTTAAATACTTTCTCTGGTTTTTTTGCGAGTGACTTGGGTTTCTGCTCCTTTTTCTAGATTTTGTTACAACACTTGCTTGTTCATTACTTATTTGAATATTCTCTGAGGCTGCATAATGATGCACGATTGACACGTTACAATGACGTTTGGAGCGAGATGTAGATTTAGGGTGCTTGGAACGACCGCTGGAGCTAAACGAACTTGAGCTAGAAGAGTCTCTGCTAGAGGTAGAGGAACCACTGCTAGAGCTGGATGTTCTACGGATTGACTGAAAAACTTTCTTTTGTACCTTTTTTGTGGTGGTTCATGTTCAGACTCATCACTTACGGAAAAAATCTTCATTATAGTTAGAGTTAATTTCTTTTGCATTAGAGATGGTGTCTTGCCTTAGCATGGTTTTTGCTAAAAGACGTTTTCTGGCGTTATATCTGTGATAAAAACATTGGGAGAAACAATTTTTCAGCATCTGAAAGTTTAAATCTTTTGCTATCTGTAATAAAGACAGCTTTTACAATATCTTTCGTTGCGACATTTTCTGTTACGGTATTTGGTATAACGGTACGGTATTTAGTGGATTTTGTAGTTCCAATTTGTGTAGTTAAATAAATAATAATGTTGGATCAACAAAAACGCTTATATAACAAATGCCTTTGTGGCTCCAATATTTTAGTAATTTTTTAAAAAAATATTGAGGTCTTAAAAATGGATACGTGTTTGTTTCTCCAATAAGTCAGAATAACAATGGTCATAAATACCTTTGTGTGACTGTAGCTCCAAAGTACATCAAACACTCGCGGACGCGGGGGCCCTACTGTGCAATGAAACTTTGTAGGCCCAAAAATGCATGGAATAATCGCCAAGAACCACAAAGGCACCTACGTCATCTAGTAGAATTTTGAGATACTTTTGCGGATGTTTTTGTTGCCCCAAATATAGACATACCTAGTTTAGAAACAATTTGGCGTACTTAGCTCGATTTTACAGTTTTGGCTACTTGTGACTTTGTTGCACCGAAGGTGCGATTACTTGCCTGTATTTTCTGACTTTGATCTGTTTTCCTTTGCCAACTTAATACTTAAACGTAAGAACGAAAAGGTTTTTTTTTATTACTAAACAGCAGAAACAAATATATTGTCTTTGTAAATAAATATATCTTCCTTCTACTTGAAAATATCAAAAGATTTATTTTATTTTTTTAAAGTTCATTGTCTTTGTGACATTGCATGGTTTTTCCCTGCGCCCTTTTAAAATCTTTAACTTATTTACGTACACCTTTAACTTAGATTACTATTTTGTGTACTAATATTTTCCCAATCAGTCCCAATTCCACACCGTGGTGAAACGAGTAATGTGACGTAAATTTCGCAACATCGATGTTGATTTACATTCACCTTCATTTCATTAATTAAATTTAGTTAAAAATTAATCCCAATATGTCACAATCTGTTATTGTTGGCAGCAGTAAGTTTGAGATTTAAATTCATTAACATTAGTAGTTTTCCCCGTGTTGGTCCGGGCTCCTTTGCAGAATAGACCATCTGCCTTTCTTGCCAGGCAGTTCGTAAAAGTCGAGCATAGGCTTATCATCACTAACACTGTGATATCTGACTAGGTGGTAGACTTTTGCAGCGACTCGCCCGGATTGGTACCTACCACCGCCTTACCTATTCCTGCCGCCATAACGTCATGACGTGTTCCGGTTCGGAGGGTAAGGTAGCCGCTAAACTTACTTTTGCTCGAGGCCTAACATCCTGATCTCAGGTTGGCAACATGGTGCGTTGCAACGCACCATTACCACCTTTGGTGTCTCTAGGCGGCGTGAATTTCTTACCATCAGGAAATCCGTCTGCTTGTTTGCCTTCCTATAAAACATAAAAAAAAATAGTAACGATCAAAGGAGAGTCTAATAATTTCTACAATTTTAATTTAAAGAAATGAGTGGAAATCGACTAGCCGTAAGCTTATTTATGTTAAACGTAACTTCTCCCCCACAGGACAGGCTCAGCCTAGTGTGGGGCCCAGAAAATTGTACTAGTTTGTAACTTGGTTTCTGTTAAATAAATATTTTTATTTTATTTTATTTTAGTTATTCGCTTCTTGAAGCTCTATAAAGCGCCTGGAGAGTGTTTTGCCAATACCTACTAATATTACTTTTGCTGAATTATTACTTTACCCTATACTAACGTAAACTTTATTGATTTGTACACATTTTTATGTAGACAATTTCGCAATGAAATTGAAATCTGGTTTATGCAATTTTATTGCGCTTAAAATATACAGATAATTGGCGCAGATATTTCACTGAAGCTTCTGTTATTATAATTATAAAGCTAACGATATCTAAACCGACCGTACAAATAGACGGCCATAGAAAATATAAAATACAGATTTTCCTAAAAACACAAACCGTGCTATATCTTAATAAACGGCAGTAAAATACCAATAAATTGAGGGTTGGTGGCGATATATCACATCGGCGCTGAGTCTGCGAGAGGTTGCACATAATGACGTCATTCGTACGCCAATGCCGCACAATGCCTTCATTATCCCTCAACAGCTTGCTGGCCATTGTGAACATTGGATAGATTGAAATAGAACGACACCCTGTATTTGGTTAAAAAATTTATGTTGACTTGCAGATGTGCTAAAATATAGATCGATTCATAAGAAGGATCCCTTTTGGTGATGACATTAATAATAATAATAGAAATGTTTTATTTAACATATGTTATACAAAAAATATAAACCTTCAAACCTATTCAGATACATCGATTGACATGTGAAAACAATAATTATATTATACGAGATAAAGTAGGTACGTTAGCACACAATTATTTACCAAAACAAGTTATTTACTTCAAAGGCTGAAAGACATGAACATTTGCTTCGGTTAAACTGTTCCCTAGGGCCTAGACAAACTGACGCGTGCCATCCTCTGGTTCGAAATTCGAATTGCTATGGTCTATGTAGTCTATGATCGTCGTGCACTTCTATCGTGTGTGAATCGCGAACACACTTTTTTTTGTACCTATATTAATTACAGCTTAAAATAAATATAAATAAGTAATTTAGTTTAATCGAAAAATATAAGAAACCTGAGCAATTCATTTCTGTTAATATCAAATAGTTTATACAATATGATACGGTAGTAGTATAACTAAATATTTGTGTAAGAACGTTTTCATACAAGTAAATAATTTTAATTTAAAATTGTTTCTTTAAAACACAAATTTTACTGTTTAGCGTTTATCTTCCTGATTCAATAATAAATCAAACAACTAGATACGAGAGCCACAACTAGAGATTTGTGCATATTGAACAAGAAATAAAGTAACTGTCCGGTTTCCGAAACCTATGAAAACTACTACTATGTGGTGATTGTTTTAAGATTAATAGGTATGTCTGTGTGAGTATTTGTTATATTTACACACACTGAGGATAAGTTTTTGATTTTTGCTGTACTGTAAGAGAAGGTCCTTTAGCCGTCTGTTTTTTGGATATAGATATCGGTAGCTTACGGGCTTCTAGCGTCAAACGGGTTTCTAGTCCGGTAGTTATTTCTAATACTCAATCCATAGGACCGCTGGTTCAGTTTTCCCATAGGCATAACACAAGGAATTTGATGATATGTAAAGCACTCGGAATCTTATACCATATTGGTACGGTGACATTTGCGACGATTATTGTGGCGGACCTTCTATTTCAATTCTATTTGTACGGAAGTTGAACTGTTACCCGGTACAAAATCCATAAAAGCTTGGACGACGGACATACATCCTAGTTTATCTAACCTCGGTAGTAGTATCAAAAATTAATAACTAAACAAATTGAAATATCCAAAACCTGCTATTTTTGTATAATATGACAAACTCCCTAATACTACAAATTAAAATGAATATGTGGATTATTCTTTCCTATCCGTAACGAAACAACACGAACCACGCCGTCATTCAGTTCCATGATGTGTTAGAAATGTAGACAATGTTAGAAAATTGAAAAACACATTTGCTAATTATTTTTTGTTGCTGGACCAGGAGATCGAACCCGAGACCTCAAGAAGTGAAGTCTGACGCCGGACCGCTAGACCACAAAGGCGAATTAGATATGTAATGAAGTTATAATTTATAACAAATTTACATTAAATATTAGGAATCAAATATCTTTAAATTTTTATGCACCTACTGAAATTCTGTTGAATTAATTAGAATTTTTAGAGTTTAAAAAAAGTGTACTCAAGCGACATGTGGTATTTATTAATCTTATAAACTACTTTTTAAAACTTTTAAATTTTTTCTTTTACCTTGCTTATATGTTTTAGCTGTATGTGTATTCGTAAAAAAACATCATTTGTTTAAAACAAATGCTGAAGTTTTAGGAGTTTCACATTTTAGAAATAGTGAGAAATTGCATGTGCCTAGCCTAAAACTTAATATTTATAAAAATAATGTTTGTTGTATGTCAATTCGTATATATATCAACATTCATGATACTTTTAATCCAACGCCTCTAAAAAGGTTTCGAAAGAAGCTTTTTGGCTTGTTGTTAGATAAAGCTTTCTGCAGTGTGAGCGAAGTTTGTTTGCAGAGAAGTTTAATTGATTTTTTTTCTAATACAAATGTCACAGCAAGTAATATTCTGGTTGCCGATGAGTTTGTTGTGCGGTTTCTTCTCCCGACTGGCTGCGGCTGTTTGGGTGACGGTGGTAGTGTACGGTAGTCAGGTTTAAACCTAATCACATTTTAAAGTTTTATTTTTCGCAGCAATTCTCCCGGATTGGCACTACCGCTTTACATATGCCAGCCACCATAACGTCAGTGCCTGCCGTTGACTTGTTCCGGTTCAGAGGGGAAAGTAGCCGGTAAACTTACTTTTGCTCGAGGCCTAACATGCTGGCCCAGGTTGGCAACGCACCATTACCCAATTTTAAAAAATATATTAAAAAGTGAATAAAAAATATAGTATGAAATTTGAAATATTTGCATACTACAGTGCAGTAGAATTTGTTGGTTTAAACAAATATTTTTTGTAACAACTTCTTGATTTGTTTCGTATTCGCCATAATTTTTCGTCCCAAATTCTAAAAATTTCCTTATTCGCCTCATATACAAAATCTTTCCTGTTTCGTTCTACATTATTTAAGGTTCTGAAAGTACCTACCGTTTACAAATACACAAATTTTTCAAGAACGTCTTCACTTCTGAATTATAAGATTTACTTCGTGTTATAAAGTAATCAAGTAGGTATGTATCAAGTTTGCTGTTTCTTGTATCATTTCTAAAGGAGTTATTAGATTAAAATATTTTGTCTACAAATAATTTGAATATTTTGTTGTTCTTCTAATAAAACCATACAAAAATCAAAAAATATGTTTTGTTATAAAAGTCTCATACACAATTCTAAATCACAATCAAAATCACAGATCAGTTTTTTTTATATCAGCTAATAACTAACTAAAAAGAATCTTTTTCAAGCTCATAATCTTGAAGACGTAGGCAGAGGCACAACCAGGACACCCACGACTAGCCGAAGACATCACCATTTCCATACTATTTCCGGGTAACGTCATCTTTATAAGAAAATTGAAAATTCACAATTTTCTATTTTGTTTTGTTGCCCGACCTCGGAACCGAACCCCGCTCTCAAGGTCCCGTCTCAAGAAGTCAAGTCCGACGCTGCAGCGCTAGACTACAGAGGCGATCAAATATACTAACTAAATACTGTATAACTAGCTAACTTAATAATGTATAAGATAAGTAACTAAATATGTCTAGGTATCTAATATATCTTTATTCTTTACAAAACAATTAACAGAGGTTACGTAATAAAAAGGTAACAAAACTGTTAAATGAAATAGAAAAATGAAAACGTAAACGTAAACGTAAATGTAAACGTAAAAAAAATAAAATTAAAAATATATTAAAACGTGTAGAAAATCAATTCAAAAATATCAAAGAAATTAAAAAGTATATCAAGATTTTACTTAAAAAACAAACGGACATATTTTTTTCCATACGATGGTCGAAAGAAATAGAGCCATTTAATATAGAGTGTATTGAATCCACCCAATTTTCTTAATCTGCGCACCATTTAATAGATAATTTAAGTACTGGGGATTAATTCTGTCACCGGTAAAAACTGAAATTAACTGAAAAAAGTAAATAGAACCGGAGAAAACTATCAATACATATTATAAAACCAAGGGGTCCAACTAACAGTTGGTTTCGGGAATATTCAGAACTTTACGCACGGTTGTTAACAGTACTGTTGGTGCTGAAGTTGATGTCCTTTTAGGGGTTCCGACTGACTCTGTGTTTGGACATGCATGTGAATAGTGTCTCGAATGTGATCCATAACTGCAAGGTCTGCATGTACGCTGATGATATGTGCCTGATGTTCGCTGGCAAGGATATAGCTGGCATGGTAAATAATGTACAGAGCGATTTTGAAAACTTAACCAAGTGAGCGCATGACATGGAATTATTCTTAACATTAGCAAAACAAAGTTTATGAATATATATTCACCATACAATAAAAAAGCAAAAAGTTTGTTATCTCCAATTAAAATATTAGGACATAATTCATGTCTTCATATCAACAAAAATACTTGTATTTGTAATACATTGGAAGTAGTAGCCAATTTTAAATATTTAGGAATACAGATTGATAACAATATGAATTGGAAAATACATTTAAATCAAGCTTGTAATTGATTAAGATCAATTTTAGGCATTTTTTTTACCTACATAAAATTATTAATAAACGCACTCTGTACATTGTTTATGATGCTCCTGCTGACTCCTTACTAAGTTATGGGTTGAAATGTAATGGACTTACCTTTAAGACATACTTCGATCAAATAAAGCAGCTACAAACTAGGATAAGTTTTTGGTATTTGGTAGATAGAAAAACCAAAGAAAAATGTAAACATGATTATGACAGGTTATTCTCAATTTGTAAAATTCTTTCTGTTCTCTGTAAAGTATGTAGAATATTTAAACATAATAGAAAACTATTACAACGAAGACCAGAAGATACAAAAACATAACTATAATGCTAGAATCTCTAAAACCAAAAGATTGCTCGAACACACTGCCAAAAATTATTATGGACAAAGAACAATGGACTATATAACTTCCAAACTATGTAATAAGTATCCCTTTCTCCTCGAGGACAACAAATTATAGAAACTACCTAAAAGTAAAAATGAAAAACGAACTCCTAAAAATTTAAGAAAGTATCTAAGCTGCACGATATAATATAAAATATAAGCAAGTAAATTTAAAACAGAGACTGTTATTATTATAATTTATAATTGTAAGCAAAGCACCATATAAGCAAATTTAATAATAATAATAGTGTGTATCTGAGCGCATCGCCAACAAATTGCTTCACAGTTTGGCGAAACTGGTGTAATTTAGATTTAAGTTTTTTTCAGAAGAAAATAAATTTAAAAAAAGTCCCCCGCCGCATCTGTCTGTCTTTTCGCCATTTACTCGAAAAGTACTGAACGGATTTTCATTCGGTTTTCAACAATAGATACGAAAATTCCTAAGGAAGGTTTTAGTGTATAGTAAGTTTATGTTTTGTACAAACCAACGATATTACAACGATATTTGTTCAATATGTCGGCAAAAAATAAGCCGATCGGGAGCTTTCCTCGAAAACGCTGCCAAAACTTTTTGAGTTTTAACAAAACAACGTATAGTGGGATTTTTCCTCTTCGATAGATCCCAAAAAAAGTAAGCGGTGGTCTTGTGTCTATCTTTAAAGAATAACCCACAATAACCGTTTTTTGCGTTTACTTAAAACAATAAAATGAAGGTTTGCTTTAGAACATATGTTTAACAATATATTATTAACCTTTAATCAAATAAATCTGTTAGATACGTTATGCGTGTAATTTAGATCAAAATTGCCTTTTACACTATCAGAAAAAAATAACACCTAATGAGTTATCAAAAAGTTAAAATCTCCGGGCGTAAAATTAAATATTGTTGAATTTTATTCTTGAATAACCGAAGCGAAGCGAGGGCGGGCAGCTAGTAGACATATAAAAAAATCTCTTCAATCAAATTATTTTTTCGTTTGATACACGGCAGCGATTAATTAATTTAGTCAGTCTTTTAATAAAAAATGTTTATTAACATTAACGATGCCGTGATCGGTGTTGAAAATGGGTAGCTTTTTAGCTTTGTTTAATTGTAAACGAAAAACTAAAATTAAAAAAAAAATCATGACTGACATTCAATTCATGACAAACATTTTCTACAAGAAAATCTTTGACACTATAATATGTTTTATCTAACAACAAGTCAAATACCTTCCTTCGAAATCTGTTTAATGGAAGAGATTTGAGATTATCAGGAATTTGGTTGTATATACGAATGGACATGCAGTAAACATTATTTATTATTATTATTATTTGTTTGCGTTAATTAAAAAAAAGATGAAATGTATAAGGCGCTCTGACTATCCCTCACTCGAGGGAATGCTTCAAGGGGAAAATAAATACTCAGTTCATTTAATTTAATAAGTTTTGAAAATGTTTATCCACAGTTTGAGATTCAAAAGCTCTCAGACTGTCTATTTAAGTCCTCTTTCGTTCCCAGGTGGAAGTTATAATGCACTTTGTGTTAACTTTGAAGTATGAAGAAGTTTCGGAAATGTGCATTATGAGTTGTTTTATTGTAAGTCTTCGTAACGTCATAAAGATTATTCCTCACAAGTTTAGGCAAAGTTTTGCAATTGATGGCTGAACAGCGTTGAAAAAAAAAAACAGATTATTTAAATAGTGCCATAATTAAAAAAAAAAACACAAACGTCATGTACAAAAAAAAATATTGCCTAGGAGTTTACCGTTAACTTTTCTTAACTTCATTGTTAACACGGTTGTCAAACGACTTTTTGATGAAATTAATTAATTAGATTTTGATGCAATTAATAAAAATATTTGTATAATTTATTAAAATTTTACAAATATTTTACGTAAGATATTTGAACATAACGATTAATGTGTCATTTGTGTCAACTATTCTCATTTTTTGACAATAAAGTTCAGCTAATGAAAAATAAGGTGGAGATATTATACTAGTTAAACGTGAAGCCAGGAGCCGTGTTAACACCCGATGTGGACCATGTGTGCATCGGACGCGCCTGTGTATTGATTAGATTTACTATACAATAAAGAGCTGGATGAAGATTTTGAAGATGATTAGTTTCCCATAAAATTAGTAGATTTACCCTACGTAGATTTCTTGTAGAAGTCAGGAAAGTCACAAATATTTAATCTGGCTTAGTTAATGATAACCTGTTCATTTTTCCATTAAGATTTTGATGTTCACGGTGGCAGGGCAGCACTGTGTGTGATCACGCCGCCGCTGGCGTAGGTGTCATCTTATCGTCTCGCTTAGCCTCAGGTATAAAAGAGTATGGTCTGGTTGGTCCGAGACCGCTCTGGGTACGTATTAAGCTAGATTTTGTGGTAGCAGCCTTTACTCCAATTAACTCATCGTCGACTCAGACTTCAGAGTAATTCTGAAAAGTTTTGGGACTCTGTGAGGGATGTTCTGCATATGGTTGAAGAAAATGAAAGAATGATTATGTGCGATGAATTTGAATGGTTGGTTAGGGGCGCGACGGGCCTACGACGGGCTACGAAGCCGTTCTTGGACTCTACGGTGATAAGAGAGTGAATGATGCTGGTAAGCATATTCTGGACTTATGTGCAGAAAGAAATCTTCTCGTGACTAACACAATGTATCAGTATAATGACATATATTTGTATACATGGAGAAGGAATGACCAAATGAGTATAATAATAGATTTTATTTAGGTTGATAATCGCCTCCGAAAGTGTTTAGTGGACACGAGAGCCTTCAGAGGCCTGACTCTTCTTAATGCAGACCACTATTTGGTTATTGGCTGGTTAAAGGATCCGATTAAGAAGTGCAGGTATTGTCGAGTACGTGTTCTATTTGGGGGGCTTGAAAGGANNNAGTGAAAAATTACAAGACCCGAGTGTAGGAACCATGTATGAGAGTCAAGTCCGAGACGGGGTGGATAGTGTCTGAAACTGAGTAACCCAATGCATTTTATTACCTCGTTGGATAACTAGTGAACTGTATATTTTTTTCAATTAACATGCGAAGTAAATTCATTAGCACTTTTTTTGAGAAAAAAATCATTTTTAAAATCACTTTTCAATGAAATATTTATTTTTTCTTAAACACACCCTGTACCTCCTATTTGGATACAGATTATTAGGATTTTATTATTGTTAATTAAGAACTAGGATGTAGCCTTTCTAAAACTACGATGAAAAATAGGATTTGACTATTGTCTTTTGAAATGAAACTTCTTTAGAATCGTGATTTCAAAACGGGTGCAACGGAAAAACGACTGGTAAGAGACACAAATATATATTCATCTCATTCTTTTGTCGATTTACTGAAGTTCCACTTCTATCGTCTGTGAATCGCACACACACCTTTTTTTGCTATTGATTTTATAAAAA
>NJDD01004953.1:0-13735 GCA_002245505.1 Calephelis nemesis | reverse complement strand
ACTACATCTCCAAGTATAGAAATGTTCTGTGATAATTTTAAAAGTAAAAAAGGTCTTATCATAGATCAAAATATATCCAAAAACATAAGAATGACTTATGAAGGTAAGATTTGATAATGGTATTGGTAAGGGTAATGGTATTGGATACGTTATCCATCGGTTTAAATAAACCAATCGGTTTCGAATTGTATAGTGTTAACAAAAGCTTAGTCTTAATTTATTGTAGTATTGCTGAGAAGGAGCTTTTAGCGATATTATATTATTCTGATTAGAAAAAAGGCTTAAAACTGTTAATGGTCATTTAAATGTGCTAATGTCTAATTATATGTTATATATTAGACCTCAAACTGATAATATCTATCCTGTTTTAGGCACTGTACGCAAATTATGTTAGCATACAAACTACACTGAATGTCACAATATTTTAGAACAACGTCCAGACAGATATCGCGCAATTGTTAATCAATTCTATTATATTGCTCGTTGAATTGACATTTTGATGAAATGTGCATAATTTGTTGGCATTGTACGAGTAAACGTCTATAAATATATTTTTGGCATAATGGGTGAAAATGATGCTTTTTAAATAATATGATAACGCAATTACCTGTATTAAAAAAAAACAATAGACAACTAGATTCATTATCTATATATATTAATACGTGATGCCAAATGCCCTTTTTTACGAAAATTGCGCGGACGCAGTAGCATACAATTTGGCACACTTATAGTTTATGTGTAGGAGACGTGCAGAACGCTTATATTTTTAAATAATAATGCTTATAACCCCATTAAATCAATAAATGAAACATTACCCACACAACCACAACAAGCCAAAACCTCACATTGTATATCTGATTTGTCAATCTTTCATCTGTCATTCTTTCCACAAGACCGAACTAGCGGAGCATGCTCTTTCGCATTTTAACACCAACACTTTCTTTCAATCCCACTCTTTCTCGGATCTTACTTTATCAAATGCATATTTGAGACACACAAACAAATATATTGATGATAACGATAAAAGATCACAGATGGCGCACCATGCAATTTAGAAACAAAGTAGTTGGTCTTGACTTTATTATGGTCGAATTTCGACCAACGGGCGACCTCTAGTAGAATTAATAATAGTAATTAATAGTAGAATTGTATTTGTTCAACAAATATCGCTTGTGACCGTACCAGAGTTTTATCTGTACAACAAATACACACGGAGTGCCTCTTGGCCGAATTTGATTTTTATTTTGACTTGCTCGGATTGGTACAACAGTCTTAACTATTCCTGCCACCATAACATCCAATGCTTGCCGTTGACGTGTACCGGTTCGGAGGGTAAGGTAGCCGGTAAACTTACTTTTGCTCAAGGCCTAACATGCCAGTCTCAGGTTGGCAACGCACCATTACCACCTTTGGCGTCTGTAGGCGGCGTGAATTTATTACAATCAGGAAATCTGTCTGCTTTTTGCCTTCCACTATCATTAAAAAATCAATGTGAAGGAAGCCAAAACCTCATTTTTTATATCTGATTTGTCAACCTTTCATCTGTCATTCTTTCTACAAGACCGAACTAGCGGAGCTTGCCCTTTCGCATTTTAACACTAATACTTTCTTTCAATCCCACTCTTTCTCGGATCTTACTGTTACGAATGCGGTCAGCGAGCGTTACACCACAGATTTTCCGTAGCGCTCTCATTTCGACCACATTTATCCCACTTTTAATGCATTTTCTGACATACTCAACTCTCGCTTCCATACAATAACGTTGGGATAAGCACATTATAATGCAATTTAATTTATTCTGGTATTTATTTCAATATTTCTATGTATTAAAAACTTTCACCTATAACACAATCACACAATTTGGTCATTTTGGGGTAAGATAAAAAAATGTAAAGTTGTCTACCTCCGGAACTACATCCGCGAAGTCATGAACGTCTTTCCAGTCAGTGGAAACCCTTCCTGTTAAAGTGAATTATTCTCTCAAGTGTTAACCGACGCGACGTACTAGTACATTTTAATTTTTTTATTCGGAAATCTAGACATTATGAAACCGCTCGGCAACAAACGATGGATTTTTTCACAATTTAAATCAACGAAACTGTCAAAGATTGTATTAACAAAGAATTGGTGAAAAAGAATATTCTTGGCACAGAAATTGTGAGTGTCCCCATAAATTGTAAAGCATAGTGTAAAAGCAAAAACTTGACACAAATAACTAGATGTATATACATCTACATAATATGTCATATGTCATCTACATATATATGTCATTTATTTCAATGAGCTATTCTAACCATTGGTTATAACTTTAATTAAATTAAGGATTCCTGTTTTATTCTAAATAAATTAGAAAAATTGCTGTAGGTAATTCATTTATAAATTTGTATTATTATTTATAAATATTTTGCCTCTTTGGTCTAGCGGTCTGGCGTTGGACGTGACTTCTCTTAGTCCAGGGTTTGATCACCAGAGTCGCATAAAACGAAATATGTTTTTACACTCTTTATATTAGCTTGTGTTTTACCTATATATGTATGTATGTATGTATGTAATAGAAAATAATAGGAAATGAGTTTTTTTAATTTTCTAATAAAATAACGTTGCCCGGGACTGTACTTATGCCAGGTTAGTGATAGGTTTGCCACCTATCGCATTGTGGGACTTACTGTCTTCGGCTAGTCGTGGTTGCCCTGGTGCCTCTACCTACCTTTTGGATCTGAACGTGAAAATACTGAAAATACTTGATAGACTTTTCGCTAAGTTGTATTAAATCAAAAGCTATGCGAATCTTGTAAAAATGATTCGAGTAAGTGGTAGAAAAAAACATAGTGAAGCAGATGAAATTTCAGAATCTGACAACAACAAATAAACAGAGGTCTTTTATAAACCAGCCAAAGCAAACACGCTGACAGAAACATTGAAGACTTTGATGCTAAGATTCGTATAAATATTTAATTGTTTTTATCTTTAAATATGTATTGAATGTTCTTTTTCTGTAAGGGGATGTGTTCGTCAGTATCCTGCCCATAGTAATAAACCTGAAGCATCAGGCTATCTACTATGGATCTTTAAACCTACCACTGCCATTTATTTTTGTATGTGTTTCTATAAGTATACTTATTGTTATATAATAATTGTATTTAATGAAGTAAATGGAACTTGTTTATAAAATTTATTTTTTAAAAGTGAAGGCATCAACCCTATTAGCATACCATTCTTATTTTTAGTCTTGCCTCCAGAAGAGTAAGTGCTAGAAGCAGAGAACAAAGTAAGTTTTAGGAGTAAGCATTTTATAAATCGTAACAGTTAATCTAAAACTGTGGTAACATTGGTCTCGTCACCTCCATCCGCGCAACTTTCTTAAAAAGGGGTTCAAAGTTTCTGCTTTACGTATTAGTATTTGGTCTGGCGGTTCAGGTATTGAACTTGGCTGCATGAGGTCCCGGGTTCGATTTTCGGGTCGGGCAACAAGAAAATTGGTTTTTTCAATTTTCTAATTTAAAAAAATTGTTACCCGGGATTGGATATGTGCCTAGTTGGCGATAGGATTGCCACCTATCACATTGTGGGACTTAGTGACTTCGGCTAGTCGTGGGTGCCCTGGTTGTGCCTCTGCCTACGTCTTCGGGGATATGGGCGTGAAGATACCTTTTTTTTAAATATTCGTGTAACATATTCGACTTTTGAAAGTATGTGTATAGTATCGACAATCTAGGAGGCGTTCGAGTTACCGCGAAGGGTCCGTGCTAGGCGTACAGCTCCAACAGCGCCTTCTTGTGTTGACAGGCTCCTTTAATTAATGTCTCCGAAACTACACGCGGCACACGTACTCGTATAACTTGAGAGCATGACGAAAATAATTAGACAAAACTAATCAAAGTGGATTACATTTTAAAAACTTGATTAAGGTACCTTCGTCCATATTTACTAATAGTGAAAACATACAACGTGATGGATTTTTTACAACTCATGTTGTCCTCTTGATCCTCTTGAGTAAATTTAACTATTGTTTTGTTCTCTGAATTGAAATAAAGACAATCTGGGCACTAACATTATACGACAATGAGTGTCAATCTGCGCAGAGCTCTATAAAGAAATCAGAATGACTGCCTCCTGGTTTAAAAATAAGTAAGCATGTTCACGTCCGTATTCTACGAATTACCGAAGGCACCTGCACCAGACAGAACAACAGTGAAGCTAACCCCCTCCGCAATCACCCTCAGAGGATCTGTCGGACAGATTTTGCCACCTGCACTGAGACAGGTGGGACCAGGTCCTCCTTATTTCGCTCCAAAGTGGTCTCCCGTGCCTGCTTTTGTATAAGCCTCATATCTATATCATATCTTCCTATGCCAGAGGTGCTCCCGCGCAACCTTGACGATGAAACCGCGACATATGCGTCGGCAATACAGTTGGGCAAACTGTATCACTGAAGTGAAAAGATAGATTCATATCTTTTCAGTTCAAAGATATGTATCACTCTTTTATATCAGTAGCTCACTAGTGATATACATTCTTACTGAGTTATTGACGCCCGAGTGAGATATGAGATTTATAGAACTTATAGAAGTATAGATTGAATGATATATATTCTGAATGATTTATGAGTTTTGAATGACTAATACGGTGGTTGTCATTGTCAATAATATAACCCATGATTAAGTAATTCAAAGCAATCAAATATCAATTGAACTTGAACCTTGTTGCGCTGATATAAAGATATAATTCAAAGTCATCTGAGCTAAAGAATGATTAGCTCTTTGGCGAAGATACATATCTTTTATATCACTCACTCGTGAGCTACACAACTCTAGTCGGCAAGAATGCGCGCTAGAAGTTCACAAGGGGAGGTCACCAGCAAGGACGCATTTTGTCCAGGACACCGTTGGGTATCCACTGCCGCCTAGAATACAGTCATCGACAGTTAGCTCTCGTGGCTCCCACGTTGGGCAATCTTGTTACCCTTTGACAAAAGGCTTTTTGACACTTTTTAAAAGACCATAGAAACAACCCATCACCAGCCGCATGACATTCTGATCCAGTGCACCTAAACCTTCTGGTATATATACGAAACCGACACTTACAATATGTATGTACAGAGTAACTTTGAAAGGGCCGGCCATATTTTAATATTTATTGTAGTATGTATTTAGATTGTAAAACATGATGTGTGCGGGTGGACGGCAACATGTCGCGTTTGATGTCAACATTGGCGTCAAACAGGGATTTGTATTTGGACATATGTCTTCAAAGGTTAAGGTTACCATCTGAGCTGCAAACTCTGGGTACAGTTATAGAAGGTGATTGTAAAGAAAGGAGCTTACATCCGATTGCTACGAATACCAAAGTTATGTTGTTTGAAAGAGACGAAGCCAGAACTGATGAAAGAGTTTTAGTTTATGATGTAATGCTAGAACAAGTGAATGGTTGTGCTTTTAGCAGAGATATAAAAATGGTTAAGAACGTAGAGACAGTCAGGCAGGTTGGCAAGGATCTTGAGGGTTACTCAATACTCGCTGCCTAGTCTGTAAAGGACTTGGCGTGAAGATATGTATGTATGTATGATATCTTATTTTAGAGGGTAAAGGCTTGAATGGTAATGCATTTTAAACATTATTGCGAAGCTGTAATATTCAATTTTATAAACATTCATTTAACACATTCCGCAAAAATAGGTTTACTTGTCACGCTATGACGTGCCTAGTACGAGCCGTGACATCACCGGCATGCGAATGCGACTGCGGTCGGTGGGAACGAGTTTTATGCTTTGTTTACGGTGTAACCACGTACCTTGCGTCTTGTTTTTTAAAAATTATAAATTGTTTTTTTTTCATTTTCAGTGTTTTCATAGATCGACAGTAATATTGATTTCGAACCGTTTCTCAAAATTTAGCTGATACTTTAGCGGTAACCCTGTATTAGTGTACGTTTCCGGGTGAGATCTAAGAGATCTATCTACAATCTTTTATTTCTGCCCACGTATAACCGCAAATTTACCACTATGCCAAACTTATGTCACTACCTAATATATGTGTTTTATATCTGTGACAGTAAGTTTGGTTTCATTGACGCAAATAATATGAGATCATCAATGAATAAAAGATAAACAATCAATAGCCTGTTTTAAATTGTTTAGTAATGTGTTCAAACGATTGAAAGCCACAACGGACTGAGGCTATCGCCCTGCTACATGTGCAAAAATGGTTTACACCTTCTTGAATACAAATAACCAGAGTCCCTACATGAAACGAGAGAAGTACCTACTTAGATACTTTATCAACTTCGTACAATTCAACACACGTTGCAACCACGAATGAGTGTACCAAATAGTAAGCCTTTTTATAGTCAATTTCTTAGTACTAACATAAATGGTTCTGATTATTCCTATTTACACGTTCTTCATATAGGCGAAACCGGTTTACCCACGCTGTCACTTTTTTCTTCAGATTGTTAACCCGGACTGCATGTGGATTAGTCGGTCTAGCACCTATGCCAACATAGGCTTGTATCCTAGAACCCATTACTCTCGTTCAATTATTAATTATTGTTTTCCGATCTGAAATAAGTTTGCCAATGATTAAATGATTATTATTTTTATTACAACAATAATAAAAAATATGAACTCGTTATTAAAATAAAAAAAACAAAAAGGCAAAAAAACTAGATTGGGGATATCACGACTCAAACCAGAGAATTATAGATAGTTGTCCGCCCAATTATCGCCTAAGCCATTTCTAAGCCTAAGTATTAGATATATTGAAAAAATAAAATAAAATATCCCGATAGTGGTTCGGGCGCTCTGTTTAGAAAATACTATTTGTCGTCCGTTAGGCAGGTTGTAAAAGGCTAGCATAAGTGAAATAGGCTATTTTTAACATAACCACTGATAGTAGAATAACTTGCTTGGCTAAGGTTCCACACCTAACTGTCCAAATTCTGGCGCTGCTTAGTGACAGAGTTTAGTACTGTCGTGTTCCAGCCCGGAGGGTAGGACAGCCAATAGACATGCACAATAGATCTGATACCCCAGCCAAAGGTAAAAGAAGCAAAGAAGTCGTTTCTTGCCATTAATTGGTTTCGCTGTCTTATGCCATAAAAAAACGACAGTAGCGCTACTACCGGATCCATTTGTGTGTTCAAACCACCCGGGGAGAATTATTATGCTAACGAATTTCAACCTAATTGGTTTCAACCTAAGTGGCAATTGGTCCAGTCCACGTACAGAAGTTATGTACATATTAAGAACATAATAAAGACGATCCTGTTAAATTTTGGAAAGAAATGACCATAATCAGTGTTGAATTTTCCGTACCAAAAGCACCTGACGTATGACCTTAGATAGCTTCGTAGGATCGCGTAATCAACTCAAATGTATCAGCTTTACGTACAATCGATAAAGCTTCATCGACGAACAGATTTAAAGGTGCAATTTATATTACAAAGACGGAAATTAAAATAAAAATTACATAAAAAATGTAATAATATTTAATTAATTGCTGTGAGTGGATGGCATAAAGCAAAGTTGGAGGGAAACAGGAATATTTATACGGCACCTTACTACTCACAGCATCAGAACCAACAAATTTTCACAAATTTTATTTAGAAAACTTTCCATTCGGAGTGGTAAAAATAAATAAATAAATATTTCTGGACAAGTAACATAATTTGAATCTAACATTCATTGTGTTGTGGGCATTCATTAAAATATGCTTAGAAAAAGAAAAGCAAAAATATTAATTTGCGGAATATGAGTGTTACGAAGATGTTACAAAATGCAAGCGTTCCAACATATTCTACTACAAGTTAGTAAGGTGTACAAATTTTTTAACAGGTTTTAATCAAATTAGTAATTTTAATTATTTATTTACTATTCACACATTGTATTTTGTATTGATTACATGATTATTTATTAAAATAAACAATTTTTAGAATGTTAATTAATTTATACCTATCTACTGTGAACTATCAAAATTATATGTATATCTTGACTGAATATGACTGTGACATTTGGACAGACATGACGGATCTATAAGTGTCCCGTTTCTCAACCTTCGGCTACGAAACCCGAAAACCAAAGAACCATCAAAAGCCGGTGTATTATTGGTCGTGTAATCACGTTACAAATATTAAAAAGAAAAACCCTACTGAGGCGAATTTTTTGAAGTCGGTTTATGTATCTAAAAAATGTTGACCATTTTTCGAAACCCAGTAAAATACTAAGTCGGGTCATAAGTTCTGTCACAATAAAAACTTTAATTAAAAATGCTGACCACAAAAATGTTTCTTAGTTTGAATTTAGAATCTTTTATGAAAAACAATACGCATATTTTTTCTAACTTGACGTATTGTTAAATTTAAATATGGAGCTTATATCAGTCCGTGGCGCGGTCATCGAGCTGCATCAATGTGGTTACACAGCAACTCAAATTTTCGACATTCTGAAAAACTTTAATTTTACTAGAAAATTTATTTATATCAACTTAAATATGGAAGACAGAAAAAGAAGCGGTCGCCCTCGCACTGTTAGGACACCAGCAGGGGTAAAAGCTGTGAAGGCGCGAATCGAAAGAAGTCCCATCTGCAAGCTGAAACTGTTGGCCCTCTAGATGGGGTTAAGCAATACCACGGTGAAAAGTAATGGCCGTGAGACTGAAGAGATCCCTCGTTTTGTTGAAGCATTACACAGTGAAAAAGCACCGTCAAATTTTTTCCACACATACATTTACAATATGCTTACCATCATCATTCACTCTCTTCTCACCAAAGGGTCCAAGAACGTCCTCGTAACCGGCCCGTCGTAACCCAACCATTCAAGTCATCACACATGCACTCTTTCATTTCCTTTAACCATAACCAGAACATCCCTCACAGAATCCCAAAAGTTTTCCAGGTCGTGAGCCGACGATGAGTTTACCGAGGCATAGGCTGCTACCACAAAAACTCGCATGACTCCCAGCTTAATACGGACCCAGAGCAGTTTCGGACCAACTAAACCATACTCTCTCAGGCCTGAGGCTAAGCTAGACGATAAGATGATACCTAGCCCAGCGCTGGAATGATCGCTCTGCGATACACCAGGCCACAGAGCCAACCTCTTACCAGGGAGATCAAAAGAGATCACTACCTTTTCGCTAAGTCTCCGTTACACACAGTAGATCCAGGCATTTCTCATCCATTACATAAATCAGTTTATTCATCTTCACTGCCATTCCACCTCACATTCCGTGTGTCTATTTGACTATTTGACACTCTCCACTCCTCGATTCACCTGTACGGGCTTGGCGTGATGGGTGGCGGCCCCCATCGCCGCATCTGCCACTTTTCGCACCGACGAGGGCTGATCGGTACGCGTCGCCTCCAGGGAACGCCCTAACCCGCTCTGCGGTACTTTCTTTTATAAATTATACTTAGTAAGTATCGTTGATGAGGTAGTCAACATAGTCAAAAATGTATGCATTATTAAGTATAAACTCATTAACTACCAGTAGGATGTTATTAAAATGTATATCTAGGACCATTTCCTTCTAGGAATATACTCGTATTTTGCAATTTTTCGAAAAACATTTTTTTCGAATTGCGACTTGGCACCTCCTGTAACAGCGAGTCGGTTCACAATTCTGCTGCGCCTAGTTATCTATATACCTATAGTATTTAAGGCATAAATAAAACTATGTACAAAGAAAACTTTCAGTCTTGGTAAGTTTTCTTTGAAATATTCATAAATATAAAGAGATTTAGGAAAATATTGAAAATAAAGCTCCAAGAAAGGCGGTAAGCATATAAATAGAGATTTTATTCGTACTTTAAAACGTCGTGCCTTCGGAGTGCTTATATTATGGTTATACAGAGAGGGTAAGCTTTTATGTAAAAAGGCAGAACCTATGTTAGTAATAATCCTTGAAGGGTTCTGTAGTAACAAAAATAGATTCAAGAATACACAAATTATACTGAGAGTTGTTGTTTTTATAGTCTTACTAGCTGACCCGGCAGACGTAGTCCTGCTATATTTTCAATGTGATTTTAGTAAAAAAATTGGAGTGAGTCACCCTTATCACTTAGGTGTATGAAAAATAGATGTTGGCCGATTCTCAGACCTACTCAATATGCTCACAAAATTTCATCGGAATCGATTAAGCCCTTTCGGAAGAGTACGGTAACTAACATTGTGACACGGTAATTTTATGTAAAAGATTTTATCGATAGCGAATAAGCACACAGTTCTCTGTTTCATCTTTTCTATGAGATAGAATGCTTGGCTTATAGACCCATGGAAACATGACAAAACAACATACGTGACCGTAATGGTGGTAGGAATAGTTATGGCGGTGGATAGCCAGGCAAGTTGTTGCACAGTACTCGATCATTTGTGGTCTCGTTGGTACCCATACCCATGAAACCTACGCTGGACTGACACGTGCTGCCCAACACTGAGGCAGACGGTCCTTTCTGTAGACAGTTCTCGAACCTACACGGGGAATATGATAGTCAAATTTGAGTAGCTTGTGTAAATTTCACTAAAGTTTTTTATCGGCCAAAGTTATTGTTTTTAACATGTTTTTTATGTAGGTAAGTTAATCGATTTCTACAACATTTCTGAACCGATTATAGAAATTCTTTGGTTATTTGAAAGAGCACACTTCCGATGTGATCCCACTTCCACCAAGTCTAGATCTGATAATGAAAGTCAAGGGAAGTCAAAGAAAATACTTAATTTCTGTATACCTAGACGACTTACTTAATAAAAATTTGAAGTTGGATTTTTGCAGTTTTGCAACCCTTGCAAAATTAAAGTTTTTTTCGTAATGTTTGTTAAAATGATATTTCCGAAAGTTTTCATTGAGATCTATGGTACATGAACAGAAACCACCCAACAAATTAACATATCACTTTTTAACGTTTCAGTTGCATGCTCAGTGTTTTCCTTATTTTTTTATACTTCATTACCGTATCGTAATCGTTAAGTAGTTTACAGTATACATTGACATACCAAGTTTCAAGTGCAGTCTTAATAGTTTCGCAATAAAGTACCTGTAACATACAGATTAACGGACAGACAGACATGTCGAATCTGACTGCACTACGGAATATCGAAGTTTGAAATGTCGATGTACTCTATTCATAATGTTCATCAGTTCGATGTACGTTACTTCGACAGTACGGTATGACGAAGTATTGAATTGAGAATGTTCATGAAATCGACGTACGGAACTTCGAAAGATCGCTATGTCGAAGGACTGAACTTCGAACGTTTTCTTTCGATGTAGGTACACCCGGCAGAATTGTTTAGAACCAATGGTAAAATTATATGCGGTAGCAAAAAGTAATAACATAAAGTAATTTAACCTTAACTTGAATAGAATTAATGTAAAAAAATTACTTATACCAGAAAAAAATTGGTTTTCTTTAGCGAATTATATAGACGCTAGACCGCCTTCATAGTTCATAGCTTCCGTTCTTTTGATTTTGTTACATAAAGGTAAATAGTAAGTATTTGGACGAGCACATTCTGGAAAAGTTAGGCAGAGGTACAACCAGGGCACCAACGATTAGCCGAAGTTACTCTGTACTTAGTCCTATAATATGATAGGTAGCACATCTAATAACAACTGTGAACTTATCCCGTGCAGAGTTGTGTTTAAGAGAAAATTGAACAAACTCATTCTGAGTTACCCAGCACGAAAAAAAAAAATTTGTACAACTCAACAAAAACAATATATTATACAAAACATTACAAGAATAAATAAAAAAATAGGTGTTTAGAAATAAAACGAATAACGACAAATGTTAAAAAGAGAAGAAATAGTTTGCTAATTATAAGGCCCCATAACAAAAAAAGAAACTGTGACGCTCAAGGAGAATGTGAACGGTTTTTTCATATACTTAGTCGGGTCATAAGTTCTGTCACATGTTTATTTGTCATCATCATCATCATCAGCCGGAGGACGTCCACTGCTGGACCTAGGCCAAAGAGCGTCAAAAGTTACGGTCACCAGCCGCTTATATTCAGCGACTCCCCGCGGCTTTGACCAGATCATAAGTCCACCGAACTTGGCTTGATGGATTGTGGCCCCCTTTGCCACCTCTGCCTCTTTTTATTCGGATCGGTAAGGTGACGCGACCTTTAGGGAACGCCACAACCTGCTCTGACAATCCAATGGACTGACAGGGATAGCGACGTTCACGCTTCTGGCCAACGACCCCCAATGGCAAAATCTGGCAAATGCTTTTTTTTATATACAGGGAATTGTTTTAAAGAGTTTTTCATGTTGTTCTGGACATAAATAATGTTTTACGAAAAATGTTTCAAAAATTTTAAATTACTCTTAAACGTGCGTGAGAAATGGACAACATTTTTATAGTAGGTACACGCAGTCGTTGACAACAAAATAAGCACTGACGCACAAACCCATGCCGACTGGTGCGCCGTAACATCGATATATTATAACTGTTACCATCGACACTGAAACGCACACTCATAATGATGTCTGTTTACGATTTTAGTTTTTTCTTAATACTTTTAACGGGCTTAGGACCGTCTTGATGAACAAATACATTTTAAGTTACTATTGTATTGTTTTAAAATCACAAACAGTTAATGGCGTACCTATTCAAAACATTCGAATGAACTATTTACAACAATTAAACTTATCTATTAAGTCCCTTAACACTACATCACTATCAATATTTTGACCGCCTCGTTGGTTGAGTGGCTAGCGTACTCGCCTAACTGTATCGACAAATCGCGAGGCTCGGGTTCGATTCCCGACGGGGGCAGGCATTTGTCTGATGAACATTTAGATATCTGCATTTCCGGGTCTGTTTATTAAATGTATTCTGGTATCTATTTAAGTATTTCTATGTAATAGTATCGTTGACTAACACCCATAACACAAGCATATACTTTGCTTACTTTGAGGTTAGATTCAATTGGTGTAACTTGTCCTAAAAAAATATCATTATATGTTACTGATTTCTCAATAATTGTTCAAAGTGGAGTCAATTTCTCTCACTCACTACAAAGCTGAGCACGCTTTCTCAAATTGTTTTTTTACAATGTCTATGTTTGGTCACTTTTCGCTATACTAAAAGCAGTAACATTTTTTATTACGTAGGTCTTGTTAACTCTGCGCTTCCTCAACATAAACCCGCGTCTTGATTTCTCCGGTACGTATAACTAATTTTATGTGACGTCATTTTATTACTGATAAATCAAAATCGAAAAATAGCAGCCGAGCCAGGCCCGTCTTGTGTCTAACCCCATGCCTCGGGCGCCGCCTTTTGGCGCAGGCTCATCGATCCCTTTGTAGCTATATGGGATTTTAAATGATCGTAAATAAGGCATAGAGAATTAATTATATTATTTAGGTGATATGCGGTTTTTAATATATTGAATATTGGCAGCACTGACATAGCTGTCAGCTTTGATTTGTGAAACTTAAACTTGATGCAACGGGTCATTATTTTTCTAGGAGCGTAAAGTTGTTGAAATTTTAGCAAAACGGATAATGTAAGCGTGTGTGTAATCAGTTGTTATTTATGAACCTTCGTTTATTTTTTGAATGTTATGTCCAGAAGAATATATTGTCCAAGTAGAACTAAAGATAATTTGTAGCTATTTTTTATTCTTAAGTGAAGTTATGAGCAGGTGGTGACCACTAATAGAGATAAAAATTATGAAGTTATAGTACTACTATTACTATTATAATTATTATTAGTATATTAAGCATATATATTT
>NJDD01004951.1:58609-68799 GCA_002245505.1 Calephelis nemesis | reverse complement strand
AATCTGCATGTATAGGTATAAAGATTTTTTTTTTAGTGTCAGTTCCTCGTAAACGTTCCTTCTTTATTTTCGTCTATTAATATACCATATACGTATTTTTACCTTTTAATCCATAACGTTTGGAAATAAAGTAGCTTTGTGAGAAGGACGGATGGACGGATGGACGGAAAGATTAAATTTATATGGTTTCCGTTTTTGTCATTCGGCTTCGGGACCTCTAAAAATGGGAAATTCGTAGGAAGTGTACCGAAAATATTTTACACTCACATTAATTACTCTTATTTTAGTCTATGTTATTTAACAAGACCATAGAAGCCAAGGTCTCACTCTAATACTGGTAGACGCAAAAAGTACATGGTAAGGATAAATCTCACTCTTTTATGTTACAGCGCCTAAAATAAAGGATGAGGAGCATAAATTGGCCAACTTAGCGTGTGTCAGCGGTCTCTCAACTTTTCTTGGAGCAGGTGTGTTGGAAACTATAATCTGGTTGTATTCAAGATCAAAGAGATAGGTAGCCAAGTTTACCAGCCACTTGCACGTTTCTGAGTTAAACATTTAACTCTAAGTTAGCTTTTAACATAGGGTTAAAGCGATAGGGTTTAGCCCATTATTAAATTTAACCCAGAAACGTGCAAGCGGTCTTTATTTTAACAATTAGCAAGAAAGTTTACATCAGGTTCGGAAGATTTATATAAACCAATATACATCTGTGATTCTATATGTACCTATATATTAATATCAGGAATTCCGTCTGCTATTTTGTATTTTAATAGGTGATAAAAGTATCTTCACGCCCAAATCCCCGAAGAGGTAGGCAGAGGCACAACCAGGGCACCCACGACTAGCCGAAGATACTAAGTCCCATAATGTGATAGGTGGCAAACCTATCGCCAACCGGGCACGTTTCCACTCCCGACCAACATTTTTTTTGTTGGCCGACCCGGGATTCGAACCCGAGACCTCATGCAGTCAAGTCCAACACCCGGACCGCTCGACCACAGAGGCAATTTAATAGGTGATAAAAAATAAAATCGTTATCCTTCTTTAGCCTAAACGGCAGAGGTAGGGTTAGTTTTGTAAAAAAAACTCCTGTGTTGGTCTGGGTCCGATGAGTATAATATACTATATGCTTCTCTGCCAGGTAGCTCGTAAGAGACAAACACAGGATACAATGTAGTTAATATATATACCAAGTACAAACACATAAAACTAGGTATACCAACAAGACGACTGCTGGTCAAGTGCTGTGCAGCAACTAGCCCGGGTAGAAATCCACTGCTTTAGCTATATCTGTTGGTCCGAAGGGTTAGGGTAGCTGGTAGACTTGCACAATAGACCTAAAACCCCAGCCTCAGGACAACGAGGCACCAGTAACATCAATGGTGTCTATAAGACATGGTATTCTCTTACCATCAGTATGTGCCCGGCTGGCGATAGGTTTGCGGGATTGTGGGACTTAGTGTCTTCGGCTAGTCATAGGTGTCCTGGTTGTGCCTCTGCCTGACCTTCGGGGACATGGGCGTGAAGATACTTCCTTTTTTTGAAAATATATATTTAAGCGTCTTGTTTCAGTGATATACTTGTTCTCGCTAATGGTGGTCTTCAGTTTCTACCACTTCCGATACGTGAGACGCGCCATTTTGATGCACGAGGCGGAATGTGAATGATGATATTGTTTCGTGTAATTAAAAAAACGTACAGTTTCTTATAATTAAATAAGCATTTTTATAAATAACTATTATTTTTTAATATACATATTGGTTACCTCCAGCAATTGGAATTGGCCTTGATAGACCTTTAAAAAAATTGTATGCAGGGGTTTTTCAGCAACCCATTTGGAATATATTATTTTCTTATGTACTAAATCACTACATAGTATAAAACAAGGTCGCGTTCTCTGTCCCTATGTACCTTTGTATGCTTAAATCTTTCAAACTACGCAACGGATTTTGATGCGGTCTTTTTAATAGATAAAGTGTTTAAAGATGAAGGTTTATATGTATATTTTATACCCGTGCGAAGTCGGGGTGGGCCGCTATTTTCAGCGCTCTTATCAGCTCGGTATATATCGACCAAAATTCGGATCTTCGACCATAAGTAACTTTTAAGTAAAATATTCATGATAAATCTTTCAAGGTAACCCCCTTAGAAGGTTCTAGACTCTGTAATAAGAAACTTATTCAAAGCCAAGTTGTAGCTATAACTTAGATGGTCGTTGGTGATAGCGTTTGTTATAATAAAGTACTTGAAAAGCGCTTTTCGTTTTCGCCTTTTACAAAAGCTTCAAGAATTTCGGGAAGAAAAATAATGTGCTTTTATCAAAAGGAGAAAATGTAGGACCAGTCACAAATCTTTATCGCACCTGATTTATTGCAACACTTTTTCGTGTTTGGTTTCGGATATAGTGGGTATGTTCGGGTGATTGGAGATTAGGGGAAATTGAAAATAAAATACTGTAACATTATTCTCGTTTAAGCGGGAAAAATAACTACGTAATGTGAAAAAATCCAGGAATGGGTGATTTGCGTTATCGAAGCACTATTTCATTTACTTTTGAAAAAGGAGATATATAATTGAAATGCATATAATCATTTGTAATATTAGTCACTGCATAGTATAAAACAAAGTTGCTTCCTATGTCCTTGTGTCCCTTTGTATGCTTAAATATTTAAAAACTACGCAGTAGATTTTGATGCGTTTTTTTAATAGACAAAGTCATAGAAAAGAAGGTTTACGTGTATATTTCATAACCGTGCAAAGCCGGACCGGGCCGCTTGTATAATATAATATAGCTGTGATCTCCAGTCGACTGCGTAAAACCGCGTTTATAAATATATATAGATATATATTTAGATTCACAATTTGGTCCACTGGATTTTTTTTTAAATTAATTATTTAATAATAAGTAGTTGTTGATTTTAGAATGTTTCACATCGGATCCGACAGACTGCGCTACTGTCGAAGCATTAATGTCAAGCGATACGAAGTTTGCTTGGTCAGCTAGTATAGATATATTATGAAATAGCACTTATGTAAATGTATATAGTAGAAAATTTTAATTTATGTTCGTGTATAAGAAAAAGAAAGAAAGCCAGACGGGTCTGCCAAAATCGTGTGATTTGGCACTCAATACTCTCTGCCGTAAGAGACTTGAAGTGAAAATATGTATAAAAGATTAAAAATGTATTTTTTTATGATATTGGAAGGCATGTAATGGTGCGTTGCCAACCTGGTGCCGGGATGTTAGGCCTCGAGCAAAAGTAAGTTTACCGGCTACCTTACCCTCCGAACCGGAACACGTCATGACGTTATGGCGGCAGGAATAGGTAAGGCGGTGGTACCAATCCGGGCGAGTCGCTGCTAAACTCTACCACCTAGTAGTTACACTAGTAGTAGTAGTAGTGTCACTAACACTTCACGGTGTTAGTGACGGTGAGCCTTTGCTTGCCTTTTACGAGCTGCCTGGCAATGAAGGCAGATGGTCTATTTGGCTGCAAATTGATAGGAAGGTAGCTTAGTACTTTTTTAGTACTTTAGAAGGATATTTTAATTTTTCTCATACAAACTGTACGGGTGGAATGAATTTCGCAGGAACAGTTAGTTTAATATAGTTTGAAATAATTTTCAACATTTGGCATCTCTGCGTTAAACTGGCATTTTAAACTTGATCACCACAATTTCCTAGAAGCTCAATATCGTGAGCCAGGCAATATAATAGTAAATTCAAAAAAAAGAGCCACGCAACGTACTATCTTTCGTTACCACAGGTCATTTTTTAGCATCAGGAAACTTGTCTACTCCTTAGCCTTCCCAAACCTTAAAAAAGTTAGGTATTCATAACATTAAAGGGATATTTATCAATTTCCCTATGTAACCCCATGCGTTATTGCCGCGATAAATAATATGATAAGGCTGTAGAATGTTTATGACGCCATAAATATTAGATATCACAGTATCACCGAGATATACTCCATTAATATCGAAAGAAGATAAGTTTAAACGGTTCTTTTTGCGGTTTTTAATTTTTTTTTATGTTAAAGGAAGGCAAACAAGCAGACGGATTTCCTGATGGTAAGAAATTCACGCCGCCTAGAGCCACCAAACATGATAATGGTGCGCTGCCAACCTGAGGTCAGGATGTTAGGCCTCAAGCAAAAGTAAGTTTACCGGCTACCTTACCCTCCGAACCGGAACACGTCATGACGTTATGGCGGTAGGAATAAGTAAGACGGTGGTACCAATCCGGGCGAGTCGCTGCTATACTCTACCACCTAGTCAGATGTCACGGTGTTAGTGACGGTGAGCCTATGCTCGCCTTTTACTAGCTGCCTGGCAAGGAAGGCAGATGGTCAATTCTACAAAGGAGCCCGGACCAACACGGGGAATAAACACGGGGAAATAGGTTTAAATAGGTAAAAGCCGTTTCGGAGGAGTACGGCAACTAACATTGTGACACGGGAATTTTAAATGTAAGACTAGATGACCCGGCAGACGTTGTTCTGCTATTTTTTTTGCTGTGATTTACCCTCATCACTTAGGGTTATAAAAAATAAATGTTAGCCTATTCTGAGATCTACTCAATATGATCACATAATTTCATGAGAATCGGTCAAGCCGTTTCGGAGGAGTACGGAAACTAACATTGTGACACGAGAACTTTATACGCAATTTATTCTGGTTTAGAGGTATTAGCCTAGTTCACTAGCACAAGCATATAATTTGTTTTCTTTTGGGTTAGATTCAATTTGTGTAGCTTGTCCAGGGTTATTTATATATTTTTAATGCGAGAATGCGTATGTTTAATGTACACATTCTCGCTGTTTAATTGTCCCGCTTCCATATAAATACAGCTGAACTGATTTTGGTGTATTTTAAGAGGCCTATACGCTAAAATACGTCAACAGTTTACTGTTTTTTTATACAAAGCAATCAAGGATCTTGCTGACAAAAATACACAAGACTAACATGAATATGCTTTACTAGACTAGTGTTTCCAAAACACGATTCATTTCACTTTGCTCGATAGAAAAAAATCAAAAAGTTAACCCTTTTTTGAAAGCAAAACGCAAATGTCTACTTCAAATATGAAAATATCGAGACCAGATTTAACGTAAACATAGATAAGTACTATACCTGAAAGATAAGTGTTTCAGTTTTTATACTTTTTTCCAAATTACTTTTATAGTGTCAAAAATAGTGATTTGTCGCTTAAGACGTTTACTTTAGAGCGCCATTGTTCATAGTAATCATGGAACGGGGGAGCGCGGTGATTGGCTATTCTGGCTGACTGAGTATGTGGCCTTAACATATAAATAATATATTCGTTCTAAAAGTAGCAATACTGATATCTCGGCGGGTTTCCGTGAGAGATCTGAATTTGAAACTTCTCAGCTAGCTTCAGACAAATTGACTTGGCTGACATATTTAAGTTTTAAGTGTATGCCAAAATTGGGACGTAACCACTGCCATAACGTCAATACTTGCCGTTCATGTTCTGGTTTGGAGGATAAGGTAGCCGGTAAACTTATTTCTCGAGGCCTTAGATCCTGGCCTCAGGTTGGCAACGCACCATTATCATTTTTGGTGTCTATACGCAGCGTGAATTACCATTAGGAAATTTGTCTGTTTATTTGAAAAAAAATATGGCTTGGTCGTTGAATAAATTAAGGATTTAGATTGCTTAAGCCCTGTATCTACAATTAAAGAACGGTAATCCGTAGGCAAATTGCCTGCAAGTAACGAAGCGTTGCTCACAGTTAAACAAAATGTTTATAGTTAACAATCGAAAACAAACGACTGTAGTAAGATTTTGTACTATTCGTACATCAAACAACCGTTCGTAAGCAAAACGACTCGTTTCTGATATAAAGGAACCGGGCCTAAATCACAATACCTACCGATAGTTTATCGTTCACCATGAGAAACTTTTATAACCGAGTTTAAAAAAACGAAGAAGTTCTCAATTCGACCGGTATATATTTTTTTATGTTTGTACACCGATTTCGCCTAGATTTCAGAACCGATGAACTTAATTCTTTTTTTGTTTGATGCGGAACAGTTTCGAATTGGTCCCATAAAAGTTTGGTTCAGGTAGGCCCATTAGTTTTGATTTAATTACTTTGGTCGAAATTCAACCATAATAGATTTTAATATCTTGTTGATAAGAATTCCATCTTCATTTCTCAAGACCAACTCCTTTGTTTCCTGAATAGTTAGTGCGCCATCTGTGATCCTTTATCGTTATTATCAATATATTTGTTTGTGTGTGTCAAATGCATGATAGTGTGGGTAATGTTTTATTTATTGATTTAATGTACTTTATAAGCATCATTATTGAAAAATATTAGCGTCCTGCAGTTCTCCTATACATGAACTATAAATGTGACAAATTTTATGTTACTCCGGCCGCGCAATTTTCGTAAAAAGGGGTCCAAAGTTTTAGCATCACGTATTAATATGTAGATGAAATTAACGTTACGAAGAATCAGAATCAGAATCAGAATATTCTTTATTCACATGAACCATACAAGTGGTATTTGCCGCGCGTCGACATTTTTTTAAACTACCACCGGATCGGAATCGCGGCCTCACACTGAGAAGATCCGGCGAAAGAAACTCAGCGGGCTTGTCTTTTTTCAATAATAATATTTACAATATAATCTAGCTTAAAAATGAATGAAATGAAAGCCTGAATTAGGAAGACACTTGAATTAACGTGTACCCACGCTGAATCGTTGACAAGATCGAATGAAGCATTTAATTTAGTTTATTAGTTACACCGTTGCCGCCCCAACGAGTTATTGGATCATATGTCTTTGTGGCAATGAAACGAATTTACTGTAGAGCAAGCCTCCGCTTCAGTGTGCGGTCCTAGTGTTAGCGATTTAATTTGTGTATTTTCATTGTGTTTTTTTCATGTAATTTTGAAGTTAAACCAAAACGGGTGCAACGGAAAAATGACACGTAAGAGACACAAATACAAAAATGCGTAGAATTATATATATTCATCTCATTCTTTTGTCGTTATACTGAAGTTTCACAACTATCTGGTGTGAATCGCACACACACCTTTTTTATTTACAAAACAATTTTACCATACATTTATGTCCTACAGAGGACGTCGCTATGCTAAAAGTTACAAGTTATAAATTTGCAACGAAACATTTTGAGTACCTAATAAAATTTCCTAGAATTTTATCTGGAATTTAAAGCAAAGAAAAGGTTAAACTCAAAATACGAGTATTTCACTTAACACTGGAAGTATCTTATGTAAAAATAAAAAAAGATTAACAAACTCGATAAAAAAACCTTTAGGATTATTGCTCAAGTTTCGACGTGGTCAAGTATAGAATTCATACATATTCTTAACAAGCCGAACCGGCGAACTTAGTTTACTTAGCACTCAATTATCTCTGCCCTCCTGCAGAGGAACTTATCTTGAGGATAGGTTTGTATATATAAGATATACTCGTATATATGTACGTCTGTTTCTCTACATTCCGATTTTCAAGTCATTTGCTCAATTAATACTAATATCTTACACTAATTAACTTGTGTATAAGTGGACCTGTAGGGTTACTCTTGAATCTCAATATCATTCGAATTGTAAATTGGACTAGTATGTCATTATAGGGACTTTTGAACAAGTGAATTTACCCAATTTTCTAATAAAATGTTGCTCGGGATTGGATATGTACCCGTTTGGCAATAGGCTTGCCACCTATCACATTGTGGGACTTTGTCTTCGGCTAGTCGTGGGTACCCTGGTTATGCCTCTGCCTACCTCTTCGGAGATATAGGCGTGAAGATTTCGTTCAATAGATTTGGCATGATATCGCGGTCATGATATAGATAGACACACAACAATTCTTAAAACGCTAAAAATATATTATGATGCCCCTTTTTAATCGCCTGCGGTTTTTTAATAACTTTTAAACTGCAGAAATCTCTTTTCTATAGATTTGTTATAAGCATACCCAGATAATACGAAGGAGGTACTCGTTTCGTTCAGAGTAAATTATCGAATAATGCTTTGGGTTTCCTAAATTATAATGCTTTTGTTATTCAATTAGCGGGATAATTCTTTGGTTCTTGTAAAATCACAACGATTCTAAAGAAGTTTCACTTCAAAAAAAATAATTGTGTGTGTACGCGTTAGAAGTTATACTTCTTCGGCGTAATAAGATAAAAATATTTTTAAAAATTTTATCTTTTGCCTTATTTTACATTTGTAGACAAAATGACACTAACCATAGAAATAAAGAAATATTGTGAATACAGTTGTCAGTTCTCAGGCAAACATACGTAGATGTCCTTACTTTTACTTTGTTGGTACCTTTTTCTGAAAAACTAAAATCTATAGCTAACTTCATCATGTCGGTTTTTCGTGACGGTGTGCGCGCGCATCGTAAAAATTTACCCTCATCATTTTTTCCTAACGCGCCAAAAGAAGTATAACTTCAAAAATGTTTTGTAGAAGAATAAATTCTGCCCTTCCGTCTTCCACTTGCACCACACTAGAGACAAAATACACGAGTACAGTGAAACATCACACTAATTAGAGAGCATTATAATTTAGGGAACCCTAAACAAGGTGGTGTAATTTAATTTGGTTGCCTGTTAATGAATAATATAAATATGTATTATGTTTAATTAGTACGTACTGTTAGTAATAACTGTTGATCTTCCATGGATTAAAGATTCTTAGCGAACAATAGATCGCGCAATGTTAGATTAGATCGAGATCTGTTAGTTAATGGTGCTGATTTGGATGTCCACATTGTAGATGCATGCTATCTCTTTCAAATAAAACATAAACAAAAGAGATGTAACATTTAAGACATCTTAAGTTAGTTTGGACTTTAAATTGTGATGTTTAGTCAAATTGTGATGTTTTTAAAGAGCGTTTTTCGAGTAAAATTTGAACATCTGTAGAAGTGTCTTGGAGAGACTAATTTGACAGCTAGAGTGTTTGATTTTTTTTCTGTTACATTCTTTAAAAGAAGATAGCGATAACTTTAAGTTTAGTGAGGGCCCAAAAAAATGACCATCAATAAATCTAATTTAGACCGCCTCGTTGGTGTAGCGTCTAGGGTACTAACTGTACTGATAAACCGCGAGGCCAAGCAATTGTGCTAAGAACGTTTAGATGTCTGGGCTTTTATTATATATTTAAGTGAAATACTTATTAAATTATACTTAATAAATTAGAATTTTTGACCCACATCACCCATCTCACATTCACATCACACTACCATGGACTTGACACACACAAACAAATATATTGATGATTACAATAAAAGATCACATATGGCGCACAAACTATTCTAAAATCGTTGCAATTGGTCTCGAGAAGTAAAGATGGGATTGGTCAAATTTCGACCAATGGGCGACCTAGTGGTTGGTTAATTAGAAATAGGAAAATTTGCTGTAACCATCTTTTCGTCTGTGCTTTCCAGGTTGCATTTAAGATTAAATTTGTCAGCCGAACTGATAATATGCTACACATTTGAATTGATGAATCTTAAATATCGTCACAAAGTTTACAGTTTTCGGTATTCTACGGGTTGCACATTTTAAACTTTGCTTCATCAACTTCTTAATTTAATTCCGAAGGGGAATTAAATTAAGAAGTTGATAATATCTGAAATTTTATATGTACGGCAGGTATCTATTTAAATAATCTATATTTCATCGCATTTGATAAATATGCCCTTCATATGAACAAAAACGTTTCCTTTTTCTTCAATCAAACAAAAGTACTAATAGTCCAATCTACCAAGGTAATAAACAGATATTACCTCCTATTTTTTGAACTTACATCGATTTACACGAAATTTTGGAATTAAGCTTATCTTACCCTTATCGTCAAAATCTACGCTATTTTGACATGTGCGAATTACTCTAAGGAGTGAAAACTACCCCTTTCTGCAAAATTTTAATAAAATTATAAGTGTAAGCATTTATTAAATAGAAAAAGACTTGTATGGGTTAATTAAAAGTTGCTTATTGCTTCAATATGATATTTATGATTTTGTTTAACCCTATTTGATGTATTTCACTTCTTTTTAAGAACCCTTTTTATAAAATATGATGATATAACATTATTTTTTCTGAGTTTTAAAAAGATTTTTGTACTGGATTAATTATGTTGAAATAACTCATTTTGTTTGTATTAAACACCCCCA
>NJDD01004951.1:43483-57959 GCA_002245505.1 Calephelis nemesis | reverse complement strand
GGTTAATTAAAAGTTGCTTATTGCTTCAATACGATATTTATGATTTTATTTAACCCTATTTTTTTTCCATAAGTTTCAATTCCTATAAATCATCCCCTATTTCAAAAAAAAATTGAAGTAAAATACTTGCAGACGTACTTATATAATTTATTGACTTATTTATTTCGAAATGACATGACACACATTATATGTAAATATATGTAAGTATATGTTATATATGTAAATTTACATATATACACACGCACAATCTAACATACAAAACGGCCCCCTTCACCAAAAAACCGGATGAAGCCAGCTACACGGTGTTTTCTTTCGTGTTCTACGATGTAGATTTTCACTTACAATTCAAAAACTACCTTGCTCTGATTTTAAAAAAAAAAGTTTATTTGGTTTTTTGGCCGTAAACACGGAAACATTGTGTCAAATTAATTTTCCAGATTTTTCTCTTAATAAAATGAACCGAAACTCGCTTTTTATGACTAAGTTGGTATGAAAGCAGATTGTCTATATTTTTTTGTAAGAGCTCGGAACCAAAATCTATACTATCTTTAAGCTGAAGAGTTTGTTTGTTTGCTTGAACTTTCAGTGGTAGAAAGTACAATAGGCAACACTTCTCAAGAAAAAAATTTCAGTCATAAATTTTGTTGTTTAAATATTACAGGCATAACGATACTCATATATACAGAACATTTTTCAATATGCAACAAGTTTAAATTCAATTGTTAGAGATTGAGATCTGGGAGTTCTACTCTTACATTTTAAATAGAACAGCTTTGTGAATAAAACTCACGATGTTACTTTTTTGGTCGAAAAAAAAAACTGTGCGAAGTTGTCCCACAATGTTATAGGTGGTAAGCCTATCGTCAACCGGGCACATATCCAATCCCAGGCAACTTTGATTTGATTAGAAAATTGGGTCCTCAAGAAGTCGAGTCGGATACCAACGCTAGACCACAGGGGCGATAAGGTTAATTACGGTGATTAAAAAAAGAATATAATCTGTATAAATAAACATTGGTAGCATTTTGCTAGGAAACGGAAACGCTTTTTCCGTCCTGACAATATTTTGAGATATGGCTAAAGGGAAAGCAATTATTTAATCTTGTTAAATACTTGATTGCGTGTTGGCGTTGATGTAGATGTATTTGTTATAATTCTTCAAATATACATACCATTATTTCCGCCCCTAATAAAGCATGTTTGTTGTTGACAATTTGATTTTTATATGAAAGATAGTTCAGAATGATATTTACTTACTACTAGAATTTACGGTCAAGTCACATTAGAGAAGCTTAGCATCTTCACGCCCATATCCCCGAAAATGTAGGCAGAGATAAAACACACGACTAGCCGAAGACATTAAGTCCAAGAATGTGATGGGTGGTAAGCCTATCGGTAGCCGGGCTAATCCAATCCTGGGCTACGTTATTTTTATTAGAAAATTGAAAATACACATTTTCTAGTTTTTTTTGTTGCCCCACCCGGGCATACAAATCTTTTTTCTGACTTCCCAAAATAAAATCCAATAAAATAAATGTACTAGCTGCGCCCCGCGGTTTCACCCGCGTAAGTCCCAATCCCGCGGGAACTCCGGGATAAAAAGTAGCCTATATGTTATTCTGGGTCTTAAGCTACCTACATACTAAATTTCATCGTAATCGGCTTTGTAGTTTTTGCGTGAAAGAGTAACAAACATCCATACATCCATACATACAAACTTTCGCATTTATAATATTAATAGGATTAAGTAGTTGTACGCCGAGTACGAACTTTAGTTGTCTTATCAATAAACGTAGAGTAAAGTACTCCAAGGTTCAACCTCATACTATTGTTTATGTTACAATGTGATACAGACTATAATATCTACTTAATAGTTAGTCTTAGCCCATATTAATTAATAAGACGGTTGATATTTTTTTTTTTATGACATTAAATGGCAAACAAGCAGACGGATTTCCTGATGGTAAGAAATTCCGGGCGCCTAGAGACACTAAAGGTGGTAATGGTGCGTTGCCAACCAGAGGCCGGGATGTTAGGCCTCAAGTAAAAGTAAGTGTACCGGCTACCTTACCCTCCGAACCGGAACACGTCATGACGTTATGGCGGCAGGAATAGGTAAGGCGGTGGTACCAATCCGGGTGAGTCGCTGCGAAAATCTACCACCTAGTCAGATGTCACGGTGTTAGTGACGGCAAGCCTATGCTCGCCTTTTACGAGCTGCCTGACACAGGAAGGAAGATGGTCTATTCTGCAAAGGAGCCCGGACCAACACGGGGATGTACAGCACTTAAGATATTTTTAATTGGTATTTTTCAGGTTCTACTGCAGAGGATAGAGTCGGTCATAAATTTGTAGTAGCCCAGGTCGATCGCGATCCAGAAGATTAGTAATCGAGTCAATCGTTTGCGTCGAACTTCCAATCTCGGTCTTTTGGTTACAACGATCAATCAAACAATCTTCAACTCGTGACCCGTTCTAGCATTCGATCTCCATGAGTACTTTTCATTTCATGACGAAAATATAGAGCGTGCCGTGAATTTTACATTTATGCGTTTGAGACTCATGAGTCACGGCTCATACTAGCATTAGAATAGATGTTTCAATCTCCCACTGCAATTTGTAATGTAATTTTTTGAACCTTTTGTTTAAGTTAAAATCAGATTGTAATTAGTATTTTTAATCCAGATTATATTGTAAATATTATTATTGAAAAAAAGACAAGCCCGCTGAGTTTCTTCCGCCGGATCTTCTCAGTGTGAGGCCGCAATTCCGATCCGGTGGTAGTTTAAAAAATGTCGACGCGCACAAATACCACTTGTATGCAATACCGTCTTTACCATAAGGGCACACGGGGCCAGTGCCCAGGTCCCCCATACTCAAAGGGCCCCGAAGAATCAACCATTTTAATCACATTTAACCTCAAAATATTTTGGTTGGGTGCGTTACGTTTTTCTCGTTGTCCTAATTCGGGAGCTTTCAATTTTGCAGCTTAAGAACGACTAAGTAATTTGTCAATAACTATGAGCATAGAAAGAGACATTCTTCAGAAAATTTAATTTGAGGATTTAAACTAAAGATTTTTCTCAACAGAAATCGCGAAAAAAACTACTTACATAATCATAAAAAACTGCATCATACTAATATTATTAATGACATACCGTAATAAAATAATGTACCTAATTGACCTAAATAATTACAAAAGGGCTCCAAGTTTTTGTGTGCCTAAGGGCCCAGGATTATCTAAGACGGCCCTGCTTGTATGGTTCATGTGAATAAAGATTATTCTGATTCTGATTCATTTGATTTCGGATCGTTTTGATTTGATTGAAAATGTGTTTTTTTTTATAACATTGGAAGGGAAACAAGCAGACTTATTTCCTGATGGTAAGAAATTCACGCGGCCTCAAGACACCAAAGGTGGTTGTGCATTGCCAACCTGAGGCCGGGATGTTAGGCCTCGAGCAAAAGTAAGAATATCGGCTACCTTAGCCTCCAAACCGGAACCCGTTAACGGCAAGCACTATTTCACCCTACTCTTCAGCATAGAAAACGACATTAACGAGGATTGAGGCTATGACGGCAGGAATAGATAAGGTAGTGTTACCAATCCGGTCGAGTCGCTGAGAAACTCTACCACATAGGCAGTCACGGTGTAAGTAACGGTAAGCCTATGCTCGCCTTTTACGAGCTGCCTGGCAGGAAGGCAAAAGGTCTATTTTACAAAGGAGCTCGGACCAACACGGGAAACATTTACACTATTTAAAAGTCTTACAATTCTTTAAAAGGCACGAGAACTTAAATGATCGAATCTTTCGTTGCATCAATTCGATCTCTAGGTTTTGGTTTGGGATCGGAATCAAAGTGATTCGAACAATTGTGATCGACAAAGTTCTAGAATGACGCAAAATATAGGAAACAGTGGATTTCAACGACTTTTACTATGAATAGAAGAGTAACTTTGAGTAACTCTGTTTTGTGGTCGGTTGATAAAATATTCGCCATTTCATAAGGCTGTCACAGATGCATTTTATTTCATATGTTTCTTGCTTTTTGCTAGCGACAAGCTATAATGTGTAAAAGTACACCCAAATTGCAGGTGACGCTGTTTTGTGAAAATATTCAGATGTCACAGGAATCGAATGAAAAGAGCAAACGTTGGCTCGGAGCTAACGAGCGGTTTAATAACGCAATTACTCAACTAAAGCAAAGACGCCGGTTCCAACTGGTAGCTTTGGTATTTCTAGTGATGTTAGTGTATTTTATCGAGTATCGATGTTTAGCTTCCTGTGCTTATAATAATATAGGTATTTTTATTTTATTACTTATGTGTGTGTTTATATTATTATTATTATTATTTATGTACTGCAATACTGTAGGTACGTTTTTAAAAAAGATTTTCAATTCGAATATGTTTTTTAATGTTTTTATATGTTTAATACGCGATTACTCGGCCAATAGCCAAACAATTTTGATGTTTTTTTAGAAAGATATATAACGCCCAAGCTGGTCCCATATTAATTTTAACGTGATCTAACTAGTTTCGCTTAAAATGAAATTTTATGCTAAATGACTAGTAGTGGGATGTTAATAAATTAGATTTCGGAATCATTAGCTATCCTGCGAAAAAACAATATAAAGTCAGGACGATTATGGAAGTAATTTGCAAAGTATAATGGCAGAAAAATGTCTGGGTTTATGTTAGCGTCCATAGATTTCACTAAAACAAATCAAGTCGAATTATTTTTAACGAATTTTCATGTTTTCAACTTTTTGCTTAAAAGCCGGAGTTTATTTATGATATAAAAAGCATATCAACTGATTACGAAGTAGGTAAATTAAACTTCAATTGTCAATAGTGACACTTACAAATACTAATAGTATGAACCGATTGTATCGATTATGAAATAAATAATCGATACAATTTAAGATCTAGTGTTGGTTGTGATTTTAAAATACGCTTAATTGAACTCAATTACTTCGTGTTTAGCATCAATATCAATAAGCTAATTGAAGTATTACAACATTAAAATCCAATAAATATGGTATATCGGATCATCAAATCAGTTTAATGTTTAATCGATTTCACTTTTGATCGAGTCTAATGTCATAGCGCTACTATCGTTTTTGACAGTAACAGTTTGACAGTTAGATGTTGTTCTGTGGTTAGATGCTACAGAACACATTTAGATACATTAATCTGTGCTACAGAATACTTTTGCGTGATATTGTGATGATTCTGAACTTTAGATTAAAATTACTGAAAAACTCTTCACCACGGCATATTATTCAAACCGCCAAGTAGTATAGCGTAATATTATATACAGCCTATAATAAAATAAATGTGGAAATTAACATGCGAACCAGATTTGAAATCGAACTTCGTAATAGTAAAATAAGAGTAAAATTGTGTTTACTTTATTTTATTTGTTATTTATTCATAATATGTTTGATTTAATGTTAATCTACCATATTAATAAGTCATGTAATAATGACATAGAACATGACTTTGTTTATTCATAGCCTAAAAATCAAAACATTCAAACTCCGATATCTTTTTTTGTCGGCTTTCTCGAATGAAAATAAACTAGCTTGTAGACTCAGGTACTATTACTGAAACTTAGACACATTTTTCTTATACGGGACGCTTCAATTTGAATTCAGACAATTGTCACTATGGAGATCTGCCATTGTCCTTTACGGACTACTTCTTTTTCTATTTTTGTGTACCTACGTACGTTTAATGTAATAATCATGATTATTATTATTATAAGTAAAAGAGGTTTACATGTTATAGATATAAGGTCTCGTGACAAATAAAGTCTAGAGGAGTAATTGTGTAATTAATGTGATCAAGTCCTTTACCGTTTTATTAGTAAACATAGACTAGAAATTTTAGTTGACATTAGAGTGCAATAAAAAATATGACGTCAACTTAGAGTATTTAGCCTTTTCTTATTTATAAGAAACGAGTTTAGCTGCACTGTGTTCAATGACGAGCAAAGTAAAAATTACACCGCACAGAGCAGCTCTAATTTTTCAAGGATCTGGTGACGCCGTTTTGTGGCCGCGTTAATTATGTTAATTTAAAATTTATACAATCTATCGATATCAGATTACAATCTCTTAAATCAAGCGGATCACTAATTCACAATTGAACGATAAAAGGAAAAATGCCTGATCAGATCCGATTAGTTATATTCGCAAGTCATGGCTTTCCTTATTTTATACATAATATCTTTTTTCTTTTTCCTTTGTAGCAAATGTAATTAACTTATTAGCGTTACACAATTGTAGACTTTATTTCAAATGTCGAAGGCTGATTTTACCATTAGAGATTGCTAGAACATTTCCCACATAAACCAATATTAATTGACCTCTCAGTATGCCAATTTAAAAAGAGTAAGCGGTGCTTTTTTAGTTTGGTTTTGTGGAAAAATTAAATTTATATCCAGAATCCAGATACTTGAATATCAATTTACCGAGTTCTTTAAAATTATTGCTTAATTGGATTTTTTTTAATTTTTTACCTTTCACGTTGCATATTTTCTTTTACTACGAGATCTGTTATAAAGAGGTGAACTAAAATTTTAAAATAGCAATTTCACTTCTTGTTTAGTGGTAATTCTAATTTGAAATAGGATGTTAATATTTATTAATAATGAAAATAATTTTCTCCGTGTTGGTCCGGGCTCCTTTGCAGAATAGACCATCTGCCTTCTTGCCAGGCAGCTCGTAAAAGGCGAGCATAGGCTTACCGTCACTAACACCGTGACATATGACTGGGTGGTAAAGTTTCGCAGCGACTCACCCGGATTGGTACCACCGCCTTATCTATTCCTGCCGCCATAACATCATGACGTGTTCCGGTTCGGAGGATAAGCTAGCCGGTAAACTTACTTTTGCTCGAGGTCTAACATCCCGGCCTAAGGTTGGCAATGCACCATTACAAACTTTGGTGTCTCTAGGCGGCGTGAATTTCTTACCATCAGGCAATCCGGCTTGCTTGCTTTCCAATATAATGCAAAAAGATTGTATGTTAGTCCTATAGATTTCGTGTGCGCGAACGTTCCATACGTTAAATTGAAAAGGTTTTTAAGTGATTTGTTTTTACCAAGAGATTATTTGTTACTGAATAATAAATACAAATATTGCCAAAACCTTTTACTAATATAAAAGATTGATATTAAAATTATTTAACATCCGCTGTAATAAAGCTGTCTGCATTCTGCATATAAGTTTCACATCGGTGATCCTTTTCAAATGCTTCTACAAGTTCTGGATTCAAATATTCATTTATAATTTTAGCAACTCGAACGTCATTCAAAATTTCTGGTATAGGTGTTCCTAGATTATGTACTTCGAATATTTTAGAGCAATCCTTTGGTGGAACATCAGATGCATTTATCAGTACCACTTTTGATTCCAGATTATGAGTTTTTACTTTATAGTTTAGAGCTTGGATAATACGAGCATAAGCTGATTTCACAAGATCTCTTAAATATTGTCCAGAATAACCGTTACGGCCTTTGAATATTTCAACAAACAGTTCAACTTTATCGTCCCAAGTTTCTTTTTCGTAATCTCCTAATTCTTTAACGGCCTGATTGTCGTTTGTGACAAGTTCAGCGTAGTGTTTAATTATTTTGTTTTCAAATTCTGCATCTTCAGGTTTAGTATTTTGCCGAAGTTTTGATTGGAATTCTTCAGGTGTGTAACCAAGACAGAATACAGTGCCCTTGAGCCCTGTAAAAATAAATTTTGTTAGGTAATGGTCGAGGGGTAAGCGTACAAGCTTAACTCTACCGACCAACCGCAACGCTCGGGTTTACTTCCAGAGCAGGCAGAATGCATTGTGTGATTTACATTTAGATGTCTGCATTTCTGGGTTTGGGTGCTTATTATTTGTTCTGGTATCTATTTAAGTATTTCCATGTATTAGAATCGTTGATAACACAAACAATATAATTTGTTTACTTTGAGATTAGATTAAATTTTTCTATCATAAAAAAGTATCTTCACGCCCATATCCCCGAAGTGGTAGGCAGACGCACAACCTGGGCACCCACGTTTAGCCGAAGACACTTGTCCCACAATGTTAAAATTATCGCTATACTATCGCCAACCGCGCACATATCCAATCCTCGGGCAACGTTAATTTTATTAGAAAATTGAAAATATACATTTTCTAATTCTTTTTGTTGCCCGACCCGGGGATCGTACTCGGGACCTTAAGAAATTAGGTACGACGCCAGACTACTAAACCACAAAGGCGATTGTGAGTAGCGTAGGGATATTTATTTATAACTTTATCAACCACGTGCCTAGCAGTTGGAGTATGGCTCAAAGTTTGTTAAGTAAGCTGTGGGATTTAAAGCACCTCAATGCAATTCTGTATTTGTTCATTAGGGTGCTCTGACCGAGTCTTGCAATTATTTTTGATAGGCTGCTTGCGTCTACAACGATATTTAAATTTAAACAACAGAAAATATTTTTTGATTTTTTACAAATATGGTTTACCTAATCTTACCTTTCTCCTCTATTAGAGCTGCTGTCTCCAAAGCGACCAGTACTCCACTTTCGTATCCCAAAAGGTAAAAGTCGTCTTTTATTTTCAAAGATGTTAAGAGTTTCTGCAATCAAGAAGTTAATATCAGTTATTTATGAAATCTTGTCTATAAGCATTTTTTATTAAATAGGAGGCAAACAAGTCAAGATTTCACTTAGTGATCGGTGAGTATTGCAACAATAGGGGTATCACAATTGTATTGTCGATCTTTTTGAAGGCTGTTCAGAAATATTTTTATATACAAAAATATGTGTAGATTGTAAATATGTATAGATGAAAGGTATTTCAGACAAAATAGTACGTGTCTATATTTTTTGCCTGTTTGTCAATAAAGTTATGAACTGGATAATTTCTGATCGGGTTTTATAATTTTTTATTGTAAAACTTAGCCTAAGTTCAAGTTTGTTTCGCCATAATCGAATAAGGATAAATGTATAACGACATTCGGGTATAATGTTTGATCTCGGAATTCTCCAACAATGTGATTAATTTGTCCACAACGCGACCAAAAACAGAAGCGACTATTCACACTAGACATGGGTAACTCACTTCACGAAGATGAACCGGAGTTGCAAACCAGCTCACAGTTCAGTTTAACAAAGGAATTATGTTCGTGAACTGTAACTCGAACTGAATCATACATCAGCCAATAATTGCAACCGTTTTAATCAGTTTGAAACTTTGCGCTTGAACGTAAGCTGCGGATTTTGGACTTGAGCTGCAGCTTATGTACATTTTCGACGATATTGTGTCCACAGATCATGAGCTTTCAAAAATAGAATGATCAATTGGCGTTGTAATGAATTTGCAGGTTCTTGATTTAATATAATGACATGGTATAATAAATTGAAATAAAATGGACTTAAACATATGTAATTAACTAAGGTATTTACTAGGTGGAAGAGTTTAGCAGCGACTCGCCCGGATTGGTACCACCGCCTTATCTATTCCTGCCGCCATAACGTCATGACGTGTTCCGGTTCGGAGGGTAAGGTAGCCGGTAAACTTACTATTGCTCGAGGCCTAACATCCCGACCTCCGGTTGGCAACGCACCATTACCACCTTTGTTGTCTCTAGGCGGCGTAAATTTCTTACCATCAGGAAATCCGTCTGCTTGTTTGCCTTCCTATATCATAAAAAAAAAGATTTTTATAGCTTTATTTTAGAAAGATAGGTTATGATTCTGAGTTGGTCCCAAATTAGTTGTATCGTGATCTGACTAGTAGTCGTGAGTTATATTTATTAGTGCATAAATTTAAGGTTTTTTTTTATGTTATGGGAAGGCAAACAAGCAGTCGGATTTCCTGATGGTAAGAAATTCACGCCGCCTAGAGACACCAAAGGTGGTAATGGTGCGTTGCCAACCTGAGGTCAGGATGTTAGGCCTCAAGCAAAAGTAAGTTTACCGGCTACCTTACCCTCCGAACCGGAACACGTCATGACGTTATGGCGGCAGGAATAGGTGAGGCGGTGGTACCAATCCGGGCGTGTCGCTGCGAAACTCTACCACCTAGTCGGATGTCACGGTGTTAGTGATGGTAAGCCTATGCTCGCCTTTTACGAGCTGCCTGGCAAGAAAGGCAGATGGTCTATTCTACAAAGGAGCCCGGACCAACACGGGGGTAGAAAGGTCGCCAAGATGAGTGAAAAATGTATGCATTGTAGGTGTTACTCAAAAGCTGCTATATAGCATATGCTACTCAGTATATAGTTCAGTAGTATTTAAGTTTATTCGTTACAAACATCCAACAATCCATTTTTTTCTCTTATTAATAGTGTAGATAACATGCTCGTTGAAAATGTTCTGGATTACAGATTAAGTTATAAGATACCTCAGCGTATCTCTGAGCGATCTCCTCAAGTGGTCGGTCCAAGTTGTCGAAGCCGGGCTGAAGCGTTATCGCCTGGAGCTTGACCCTCTCGCAGATGGGATCGAACTTCTCGAAGTGACCCTCCAATCCCGGGATTATTGCCAAGTAGCCTTGATCTACGTCGATCTCGTTGTTGCGCTGTAAATAATATTGTTTGAATTTTCTAAACCTTACATTTTTATTTTGTGGTACAGCTTTTCTGTTTGTTTGAATGCTTGTTTGAGAGTTTCTACTATTTACCTGCGTCACTTGGTTTTGTCTACATATTTTAATTATAGACTACAGGCCCATGCCAAAAATGTATGGGTCATATGAACCACCAGGTGACGTATATAGGACGATATAAGAGCATTAAATAATAAGATTCAGCACTATGCCGTCACCTGTAAGCTGTCCAACTGAGTGCAGGTGAGAATTCAAAAGTGCAGGTAGAGTAAGTCCGTTGTGGTCCCTTATTTTTGTACGGCATATTTATCATTGGAGTAGAAGCTGTACTGAAACAGTATGAAACTGATGCCGTACAGAATCAAGTGGCCAAATTTAAATTTAATTAAAAAAAATACCCGATTTCTGGCACACCATTTTTTACGGCACTACACGCTTTCTTATTATTTGTTATGGTTCTATCGACGATAGCAATGCCGTACAAAAATTAGTAACCAAAATGGACTTACTCTACCTGCACTTTTGAATTCTCACCTGCACTCAGTTGGACAGCTTACAGGTGACGGCATAGTGCTGAATCTTATTATTTAATGTTCTTATATCGTCCTATATACGTCAGCTGGTGGTTCATATGACCCATCTATTTTTGGCATGGGCCCGTAGTCTATTAGAGATTGCATATGTCAGCAATATTTTTTTTAATTGTGAAAAATATTTAGATTAAAGCTGGTTTCCTATAATCTATGAACTGTAATCCGTTAGTAAAGCCATTGGTAGTTCACCTAAAAGTGACGAAGCGTTGATCATAATGTTTAGAGTAAACCGTCGATACCGAACGACCGTAGTTAGATTTTATACGATTCGTAAAAATGACTACCATTCGTAAGCAAAACGACTCGTATCTTGAATATAGGAACCGGGCATGAGACGAAAACTGGTGGTGGTTCACTCGTGGTAGAGTGCAGTACCTTCCCTTGGGGATCCCTTGGGGATCTACTGCCTTACTTATCCTTGCCGCTATATGGACTCTTTCATGTTTCGGACAGAAGGATAGGGTAGCCGGTAGACTTGCACAATAGGCCTTACATCCCTGCCATAGGACAGTGACGCACCTGTAACATCTACGGTGTCTTTAGGCCATTATCTCTTTCCATCAGGAGATTCGTGTCAAGCTCATGGTGACCTGCTGAAATTAAAACATCGGTTTGTTTTTTCTGAGTCTATTATATAGAATTGAATAGAATATTTTTATTCGAAGTACTAGCTGACCCGGTGAACTTCGTACCGCCTTAGCGTAGCAATGATAGAATGATAGAAGAATAGTAGAAACTATTTTATTTTGTATAGCTGACCTATCTTACGTATGAGTACCTATTCAATTTGAACTGCCAAATTAAATGTTTATTTTTCAATATTTCTGAGAGATTTTCTTAATATTTTTTTCCGTAAGAACCTTCTCCTAATAATGACAAATACAACAAAAAAAGAATTAGTGAAATCGATCCAGCCATTCATGCGTGATGCCGTGACCAAGAAAAACGGGTTTCATTTTTATATATATACTAGCTGCTCCGGCGAACTTCGTTTCACCCGTTCAGTATGGAAAATATTGAAGTAATATTTTTCCTATTTTCCCTGCAACTTTCCCGGTGTTTCTTTTCATAAAAACCTTCTCCTGGTAATAACAAATACAATAAAAAAAGAATTAGCCAAATCGGTCCCGTCGTTCGGAAGTTATGCGCTTACCAACACATTTAGCGATTCATTTTTATATTACAGAATAGATAGATGTAGGTATTCAGGAATATATTTTTCGAACGTTAGCAAATTTTATATAAGTACTTGTATATTAAGTAGCATTGCAAGTTCCACCTATGAAATAAATAAATGAATTATGACTTTAATTATGTTGATGATGATGGGATAGTTGACTTACAATGGGTTAATTTCAAACGTTGCAATTTTTAAAATCTTTCTTTTCTATAAGTCGACGTCATGTGATTTGATTGGTATAACATTAGTAAGTTGTGGATAACCACATTAATAAAGTTATTTATTTCTCAAAAAATACTGTAAAAAAAGTATCTTCACGCCCATATACGTAAACGTAGGCAGAGACACAACCAGGGCACCCACGACTAGCCAAAGTCGCTAGGTCCCACAATGTGACAGGTGGCAAGCCTATTGCCAACCGAACACATATCCAATCCCGAGTATTTTTTTTTATTAGAAAATTGGAAATAACATATTTTAATTTTGTTGCCGACCCGGGATTCGAACCCGGGACCTCATGAAGTCAAGTCCAACACTTGGACCGGTAGACCACAGAGGCGATATAAAAATTACTGAAGATTATGTTAAAATAATTAAGTAATTGAAATACAACTTTCATCTCTTCAGAAAAAAATTACAGCCAGAAATAAAAATGGTGTCATCGATACACATCGCCATGTTTTAATTATTATGAGTGAATCCCAAACGATATGGGAATTTCATGTATTTGAAATTAATATCAAAAATGGAATTCAAGCTTTGATTTTTTTTATTGCTGAAAGGTTCACTATGTAGTCGAGTTTGGCAACAATTTATATGGCAAAATATCATCTGCTTTCCTGCCAGGCAGCAAATACATGATATTTGAAATTAATATCAAAAATGGAATTCAAGCTTTGATTTATTTTATTGCTGAAAGGTTCACTATGTAGTCGAGTTTGGCAACAATTTATATGGCAAAATATCATCTGCTTTCCTGCCAGGCAGCAAATACATGATATTTGAAATTAATATAAAAAATGGAATTCAAACTTTGATTTATTTTATTGCTGAAAGGTTCACTATGCAGTCGAGTTTGGCAACAATATATATGGCAAAATATCATCTGCTTTCTTGCCAGGCAGCAAATACATGATATTTGAAATTAATATCAAAAATGGAATTCAAGCTTTGATTTATTTTATTGCTGAAAGCTTCACTATGCAGTCGAGTTTGGCTATAATATATATGGCAAAATATCATCTGCTTTCCTGCCAGGCAGCAAATACATGATATTTGAAATTAATATCAAAAATGGAATTCAAGCTTTGATTTTTTTTTATTGCTGAAAGGTACACTATGTAGTCGAGTTTGGCAACAATTTATATGGCAAAATATCATCTGCTTTCCTGCCAGGCAGCTTGTTCAAGGCGAAGATAGGCTTACGGTCACTAACACCGTGACATCTGACTAGGTGATAGGGCTTCGCAACTCGCCCGAATGGTACCTTACCTGTTTCCTGCCGCTAATAGGTACGTCAATGCTTGCCGTTGACGTGTTTCGGTTCGGAGGATAAGGTAGCCGGTAAACTTATTTAGCCGGTAAGGTCTAACATCCCGGTCTCAGGTTGGCAACGCATCATTACCACCTTTGGTGTTTCTAGGCGGTGTAAATTTCTTCCCACCAGGAGATCCGTCTGCTTGTTTGCCTTTCAATATCATGAAAATATATAAAAATAAAAATTCGCCTCGATCGTTGCGGGGTTATTATTCCGACAGTCTTACATTTCCAGTTCACCCCTGTCGTGTTCCGGATAAACTTGCAACAGAATTAACATGTTAGCATTAAGTTGGCAGCACACCACTACTATCATTGGTGTCGAGATATGCCGCGAGTAAATAAATAAAACTGTTATATTATTGTTTAAATAAAGCTGTTGTATTAAACAGGACTTTGTAATGGCCCTGGTGATGTTTGTATAGTGAAATAGGTTGGTTAAAAAATGTGCTGTGGAAAGCACAATTGATATTAATAAATTGTGTTCTATGTCTATTTTGTGTGAGTGTGTGTGTGTGTGTGTGTTTGTGTGTGTGCGTTTGTGTGTCTGTAAGTGTGTGTGTG
>NJDD01004951.1:15445-38053 GCA_002245505.1 Calephelis nemesis | reverse complement strand
AACAAAAAGAAATTTGGGTTTCTCCAATTTTCTAAAAAAAAAAAATGTTGCTTGGCTAGCCATCAATCACATTCTGGGACTTAGGTAGTATCTTCGGCTAATCGTGGGTGCCCTGGTTGCGCCTCTATCTACCCCTTCGGGGATATGGGCGTGAAGATACTTTTTTTTTAAGTTTTTTATTTTTTCGCTGTGAAGATTGTATACTTCCTTTATTAATAGTTAACCATGTATCACTAATGTAGTAACGGTTTTTTATAAGATTTGATAATTTCTAGCATAAAAACGTTTTTTTTAATCTAATATAATGTCACCAATTGCTCTTTCTACAATTGTTTCAGAAAATGTAATAAGTATATTTTAGAAAAAATAAAACCAAAAAAGAATTACAGTAGGATAAATGCGGTCGAAATGAGAACGCTACGAAAAATCTATGCTCGCTGACCGCAATAAAAGAAAGTATTGGTTTTAAAATGGGAAAGGGCATGCTCAGCTGGTTCGGACATGTAAAAAGAATGACAGATGAAAAACTGACAAATCAGATACACAATGCGAATGTGGATGGATGTAGTTACCCGGGGAGATCAAGGCTGACATTCCACGATCAGATCAATCAGATATTATCCGAGGGTGGTTTCAAGAGTCTCCGAAACCGGAGTGTTTGAATGAAAAGCGTAGTGAATGTGAAGGAAGCCAGTCAGGTTTGTCAGGATCGTAAGGTACTAGCACTCTATACTCTCTGCCTCACCCGTAAGGGATTTGGCGTGAAGATATTTATGTATGTATATCTTATACGCTACTGTTAAATAAATAGTTTGAAGACTACACGGTATTGAGACATCATTGAAGTAGTCGGAGTAGTAGAATTATCTTGAGATGGATGTAAGTAAGTACCCAAAGACACCTAGGTTTAGATTCCGCTTTAAATAGACTAGATAAGACCGATAGGTCTTCCGACTAGACTATTTACCCGTGAAAACCTGGGACGGGTTGCTGGTTTTGAGTTAATGATGTCTAACTTATGCCCGGTTCCTATATTTAAAAAACGAGCCGTTTTGATTACGGATGGTAGTATTTTGTACGCTTAGTAAGATTACTAACAACGGTTGCTCGTTTCCGACTATTGATTCTAAACATTTTTTAAAAATATTGGTAACGCTCCGTTACTTTTGAACAAACTACGAATGGTTTAGCTGACGGATTACGATTCGTTGATTATAGGAACCGGGAATTCATCAGTTGTTCTCTTCTTCAACTTGACCTTATCTGTGGCGGACCTAATAAAAAAATATCTACACTTGTTATTTCGCATTTGTGATGGCTCCGTATATACTTTTCTAGTGGCCCGAGGATGTTTCAAAGGTTTTCAAAATAAAACTACATAAAAAATTGTAAAGTACTTACATCGTATTTTTATTTTTTTAGCACTTGCCCTGTGCGTGGGATAAATTTCTATAAATTTTAAATTGCAAGAATCGATGCAAGAAACGAAAGTTATGGCCATTCTAAAATGTGAATTTCATCTGTAATGATGAACTCATTTGGTGGGTACTCAGAATTGTGTATCTATAGGACATAACTACCCGCGTTAACGGGTTAGAAAGGAATTAAAAATTTCGCCACGGAACTTGAATCCTCAGTAGCTCAATTGGTCAGAGCATTCGTCGGCTTGAGACGAAAGGTTACAGGTTCAAATCCTGTCTGGGGCGAAGTTTTTCTTTCTTTAAAATTTATAGTAAAGTACTTACTTCAGCACTGGACAGTTTCTAGACAACACATCTAGCTCGGATACAACAGAATCTCGTGGGTTCGAAGGATCCGTCGCAAGTACGTATATACCGGCAATTGTTTTCAAATTTGAAGTCAGGTATGTCTTGCAAAGTTCTTCCAAACTTGGTCCATATGATGTGACCACGTTTACGTTCTTTGATTCCCACTTTCTAAAAAAGACATTGTTTTTTATGGAAAGATAAACTAACAGACGGATATCCTGGTACGTAATATATGCTGCTTTTATGTAAAAGAAAAAAAATCAAAAAAACATCACAAACAGAAGCTGAAGTGAATGAAAAAAAGACATGAATAGCGGGATGGTTTCCAACCCCAGAGCATATTTAATCCCTTGAAAATTGTGCCTCCTGGTATGCCATATGCCTTTTGACGGGACGCAGGCATTTTCCCCGTTTTGGTCCGGGCTCCTTCGCAGAATAGACCATCTGCCTTCCTGCCAGGCAGCTCATAAAAGGCGAGCACAGGCTTACTGTCACTAACACCGTGACGTTCTACTAGATGGTAGATATTCGCAGCGACTCGCCCGGATTGGTACGGCCGCCTTACCTTTACCTGCCGTCATAACGTCCGACGCTTGCCGTTGACGTGTTCCGGTTTGGAGGGTAAGGTAGCCGGTAAAATTACTTTTGCTCGAGGCCTAACATCCCGAACTCAGGTTGGCAACGCACAATTACCACCTTTAGTGTCGCTAGGCGGCGTGAATTTCTTACCATCAGGAAATCCGTCTACTTGTTTGCCTTTCATTATCATAAAAAAATAGTCCTGTCTGGGTGAGCTGCTTCAAGTTTAAGTTCTAGAGTTAATGGAGATCATGTTACATATTATTTCAACTCATGTTTCGTATCATTGCTCTAAAGTACAATATAATGTCACGATGTATCTTCGGACCAATTTCGAAACTATGTAACCGATTTTCATCTTGAATTACAGATTTAACGAAAAAAAAACAGGCAACATTGCGGGTAATACCTAGTGTACAGAAGGCTACACATCAAGTTACCCACTTTTAAGGGAAATGAGACTTTGTTGTCACTCGATGTAATTCGATGTGTGGTCTTCTGTATGATAAAAAAGACGGGTTGCACTCCGGGAGTGCCAGCAGAAGTGAAAACTTGAATATTAAAGTTGTGCATTTTTGATATTTTGGAATGGTTAGGGAATAATTTTGCACGACTTGCTTTATCAGTATGAAAGTACTATCATTTATGTGGTAGAATACAACATTCATTTATTGCGCTATCGTACACAAACATGACAACACGAACATCCACGCAAGCTCCCTGCGCCGCCTTACGAATTTTCGATCAGGTCACGTGACCTGACGCGAGTTTAGAAGTTTTTACCCATACCAAAAAAGTGCGCAACGCCGCTAAAGAAGTTTTTACTTAAAAAAACTACAAAAAATAGAAATCTAAAAAGATACTCAAAAAGGACTTACTTAAGTTTAGAAGCGAGATATCCCGGAGGTTTGAAGCAATGTAAGAGAATGTTTTTCGCGCCATGTTCAATCAATTTATCGGCGAAGTAAATTCCGGAACCGTCTTCACAGACTACTAAATAATGTAAGTGTGGGGAGCACGAGAACCTGTAAATAAATACTCATTGCCATAAATAAATTTTAATCTATGGTTCTATCGTTTTATAAGATTTATTAGGGTATCTAGGCCTTTGTGGCCTAGCGGTCCAAGTGTTGGACTTGACTTCACTAGGTCCTAGGTTCGAATCTCGGGTCAGGCAACAAAAAAGAAAATGTGTTATTTCTAATTTTCTAATAAAAAATGTTGCCCGGGATGGGTTATATGCCCGGTTAGCGATAGGCTTGCCACCTATCACATTGTGGGACTTAGTGTCTTCTACAAGTCGTGGGTGTCCTGGTTGTGCCTCTGCCTACCTCTTCAGGGATATGGGCGTAAAGATACTTACTTACTTACGGCCAATGTTAATAATATTTCTCTAAAGATGGATTTCAAGCAATCTAGATAGCTGCGTATCCGCCGGCCTATCCTATACCTAATTGCCATATATATCATGTCCACAGATATGTTATTGGCAAGCGATAACATAAAAATAGATTAAAATATTAATCTTGGACAGCAAGTTTTGGATTAGGATTGATTATTTGGCCGTTATAACATTGGCCGTTAGTTAATAATATTGATATCGATGTATATGTGTCCCTTTGTATGCTGGTTGTGGTTTTTTTAATAAAGGAAGTTTATACATATATTTTATAACTGTGCCAAGCCGGGGCGGGCCGCTAGTATCAAATAATTGCCTACATTTCATAGACTATTTTAACCAACTCCGAAAAAGAGAAGGTGTTGAATTCGGTTGCATATTTATTTGTTTGTTTATGATTCGAAGATTTTTCATATAAATTTCATGTGTTGTGTTTAAAATTCTACTACTAATATCATAAATGGGAAAGTTTGTATGTTTCTTTAATCGTTTGTTACTTCTTCACGCAAAAACTGTTGAATTGATTTTCATAATATTTAGCACACTGATAAAGGGTCGCTTGGGTCAACATATATGACAGTATTATCTCGAAAAAATGTTTGTGTGGGATCATTAAATACGCGGGCAACATCGCGGGCAACAGCTAGTTATGCATACATTTTAACGCACCTCTATGATATCTTCGTTATAGAACCATTGATTTGTAACCTGCCCTTCAAAAAAAAAAGAAGTTGCTACGTAGTGACAATTTCGTACAGAAATACATTAAATCAGGGTTATATTCTATGCCATACTTCCTTATCATATTATTATGCAACTACAGCTACCGCTGTTATTTTTTTAAGTAAAGAAATGCTTAGCGAAAATTTTTGCGAGGAGAGTTAAAATACTTGAGCGCGATATAATTATTATACCTAATTATAAAACACCAAAATAGTTTTACCTGGGCCAAATTCAAGATAAAGGAAACATTTTGAGAAGCACCCAACCTTTCTGTGAGGAGAAACTAAGTGCTTGAATGCCACTTTGAGCTCATAAACCTTGCATTTAGAGTTGGAAATGGACAGGGCCGCATTTAGAGGTCTAGTCAAAATGATAAATAAATAAACAAATGTTCCTGGACAAGTTACACAAATTGAATCTAACCCCAAAGTAAACAAATCATATGCTTGTGTTTTGGGTGTTAGTCAATGATACTAATACATAGAAGTACTTAAATAAATACCAGAATAAATTTAATAAACACCCAGACCCGGAAATGCAAACATCTAAATGTAAATACAGTGTTGTGTAAATGATCAACTATGTATTTTCGGATAAATTTTTCCATCAATATTAAAGAACAGTAAAGTGATGTTTGTACAAAATACTGTAAGTTAACGTAAAATAGTACAAAAAATAAAAAATCAAGATGTTTACTAGTCGGAATTTGTAACACTCGTTTACAAAGTCTCGGGTGTGGGAGCCCTTTGTTTATGGATGCCCCAAGGCTTGCCCCTGTTGCCCTCCCCTAAATCCGGCCCTGGTTATGAAGACGCTTTGGGCTTTATATATTTTATATTAACATTTCTTTAACTTCTATTTATTATATGATCTCAAAATATTCTTACCTAGATTGAACTTGAGGTAAAGGAGACATTTTCAATACCACCCGACCGCTTCTGCGAGAAGAGTCTAAGTGCTTAAACGCTGTTTTAACATCATCAGCCTTGTATGTAGTGTGTGTTATGGGACGCACGTAGCCTTTTTTTATACCCTCTTCTAATAATGATTTTATAGTCTGCAAAACATAAGTTATTGACACAAAAATATTTAGATGGAAAAACCATATTGGAACGTGCAGTGTAATAATAGGTCTACGTGACTTTCAAAGCCATAGCTGTGGCTATAGGCATTATAGCCATAGCCATGTCTATAATAACCTAATCACCTATTATGCTAGGATTTACATAAGTAAGTTTGTTACATCACCAAAATGTGGCAATCCATATAGGCAATCCTATTGATTAAAAGTACCTTTACGCCCATATTCTCAAAGAGGAGGGAAGAGGCACAAATAGGACATCCACGACTAGCCGAAGACACTAAGTCCCACAGTATAATAGATGGCAAGCCTATCGCCAACATGGCATACATCCAATCCCGGCAACGTTATTTTTATTAGAAAATTGAAAATCATTTAATGTTGTCTGAATCAGGGGTTCGAACCCGGTATCTCAAGAAATTAATCCGACGCTATATCACAAAGGCGATAGATTGTATTAGTATAGTAATAACAATTGTTAATAGAAAAATGGGAATCATGAATTTATTATCTTTGTGCTTGACATTCAACTGTTAAAACCATAGTAAAAAATATCCTCACCTTCATATCTTCAATGTCATTATACTTGAATATAGACGTGAAGTCAGCCAGCAGATATGACCGCTGTTTGGTGAGATAGTGAAGTCCGAACTGATATTTATCCTTTTCAGATATTTGAATTGTATCGATTGTTACCCCGTTAAATCCACAGCAGCTTAACGCCATCTAAAATATTTAAAAGTATAGTTGGTGTAATACAGTGTACAGGGGCCTTACCATGAACGCTTTTAACAGTATTATTTCCATCTTGCTAAATGTCTGCCTTTATAAGTAACTTTATGATATACGTCATAAGGTTGTCTTTCTCCGATGACAATTAGTATTATTGAAATAATACTGTTTTAAGAGCTTATGGTAACCCCCCAGGTAAACGATAAAATAATGTATATTTGACATAATTATGACTAGCTTCCGTCCTCGACTCCGTCCGCGCGGATGTGGGTCTTCACGTGATAAAACTGAAAAATTAAGATTAATTTTTTTTCTATTTATTTTCCAGGATAAAAAGTATTCCATTTTATGCTCAGGATAATAAGCTACAATTGTAGTAAGTTTCATCGAAAGCGAACCGTTAGTTTTAACGTGATGCCTGAATATACAGACAGACAAAAGTTTTTTTAATCACATATTTGGGTTTGTATCGATCCAGTAAACGATAAAATAATGTATATTTGACATAATTATGACTAGCTTCCGCCCTCGACTCCGTCCGCGCGGATGTCGGTCTTCATGTGATAAAACTGAAAAATTAAGATTAATTGTTTTTCTATTTATTTTCCAGGATAAAAAGTATTCCATTTTATGGTTAGGATAATAAGCTATAATTATAGTAAGTTTCATCGAAATCGAACCGTTAGTTTTAACGTGATGCCTGAATATACAGACAAACAAAAGTTTTTTGAATCACATATTTGGGTTTGTATCGATCCAGTAACACCCCCTGATATTTATTTTTTCAATTTTTTCAATGTACAGAATTGACCCTTCTACAGATTTTTTATATGTATAGATTACTTGTAACTTTGAAGTTAAGTTCGGTTTGTTTTTTAAACAGAGGGTTAATTAATTCTTTAAAGACCGGAATTACATTTGTAAGTCACTCTTGTTGTTGCAGATGTAGTATCTCTGCTTAGACTGTTAAATACAAATAAGTATACATTATACAAAAATACTATTAAACTTTTAAATGTAGCGTTGTTTTCGTATTTGTAATTTTTTTGTAGTAAGGGCTTAAATCAACAATAACAAGGGCACATGCAGTGTTAAATAAAGCGATAAAATAAATAAAGCGATTGCAAAGATTGCCAAGCATCAGATTACTCACTAAAAGAAAGTAAGACTCTGTTACATGTCAATGTGTCAGCGAGCTCGTAAAAGGCGAGCATAGGCTTGCCGTCACTAACACCGTGACATCTGACTAGGTGGTAGAGTGTAGCAGCGACTCACCCGGATTAGTACCACCGTCTTACCTATTCCTGCCGCCATAACGTCATAACGTGTTCCGGATCGGAGGGTAAGGTAGCCGGTAAACTTATTTTTGCTGGAGGTCTTACATCCCGGCCTCTGGTTGGCAACGCACCATTACCACCTTTGGTGTCTCTAGGTGACACCAAAGTCTGTAGGCGGCGGGAATTTCTTACCATCAGGAAATTCGTCTATCTGACATTCCAAACCGGAACACGTCAACGGTAAGCATTGACGTTATGACGACAGGAATAGGTTAGGGTGTGGTACCAATCCGGACGAGTCGAAGTGAAACTCAACCACCTAGTAACACATTTATATTTTAAAGTATCTTCACGCCCATATCCCCGATATTTTATAGTAATAATAAGAAATCTTACATTTTTGTCCTTCCCTTTGACGCAACTGAGAACGACATCGCATCCAAGGCCATCTGTAGCCTTCAGGACGTAATCACTAAAGTTATTGTCGCGAGTGATGCCAATATGTTCAGCTGAAATAAACAGAATTTTTGGTTTTGGCGCCATCGAGAGAAAAGATGGTTGAAGTTTTTTCATAATTATTGAATTTCGTGTTGATATTGAGTGAAATAAGTCAATTTTGGTGGCATTTTGTTCAGTGAAAGTGCACATATGAAATAATCATGGAGAAATTAGCGTATCATGTATTTCCTCGTTGTCGCCAAATCTCCTTACATGAGCTTGTGTAATGAGGCCGCCGCTTTACCCAAGAGCCTGACATGACTTACTGACTACTTGTGACTAATGACTAACTATAATAGATCAAAATTGATATAAAATTTGATGCAAATTTCTACTTGACGAATGGCAAAATACTAACGTGAAGGGCAAAACATAAAAAAACAGGATTTTATACTAAACATAGCTATTAATTTTAAAATATTTTTTTGGAAAGTCATCTACCAACAGGATTAATAAGATTTAAGTTATGTCTATTGCACATAGTCGTAATGAATATCAATATTAAATTCAATTGTGTTCCATTATAAATAAAATAATATACCAGGGGAGTGATTATGTATCTGAGTTGCCAACTCAAACTGCAAAAGTTTATCATTTGTGTTTGCTATCTCTATTGTATTTCTGTTTGTCACTGGAGATAGCTAATATAAAACACGTCATTTGACAGCTGTTTGATGTAAACTTTACCATTTTTTATTGATAAAATTTGAGGATTTTATTTGATAATATAATTAGCATACATTTATAGAAATGTAATTAGCAGTTTTTAACAAATATGTATATATAAAATAACTTTCATGTTAGATATCATAAACAACATCATATGTTTTGTAAGCACTTGCTTAGAGAAATTGCGTCATCACAAGATCTATTATTTAAGTTAAAGTTTATGCTTTTATGTACTTCTTGTGTTTGAAAACATGAAACATTCAGATTATAAAATAATCACATCTGATTGTTCTTTTTGTAAATAAGAGTTTTGGTCCTTCGAGCCGGATCAAAACTTCGAATGATACAGGAAGAATATTTTCCTAATAATAATTTTAATGAAATAGATGTCAAGCTATCAAAAATAAATAATACGCATCACATTTTGGAATTAAAACGCCTAACTACATAGACCCACCCTAGGCTCGTGTTCGATTCCCGACGGGTGTCAGTCATTTGTGTTATCAACATTTAGATGTCTTCATTTCCGGGTCTGGGTGTTTATTAAACTTATTCCTTTATCTATTTAAGTATTTCTATATATTATAATCGTTGACTAACACCCATAACACAAGCATACAATTTGCCCCCAAAGTAAGGGTTAGATTTAATTTGTTGACTTGTTAAGGGATATTTAGGTATATATTTATTTACCATATGGAAGGTTCCTAATATACGATGATGTATCTATACAAAGTTGATATACATTTCACTACAATTTCAAAATTTCAGCTTGTGACCTTTTGAAATTTAACAATTCAGGTATATTTTTAACGAGTTCTCTGCGCAGTATACAACGTTGTTTGCCTTTAATCTTCGTTATTGTCTTACTTACAGCAAACTGCGGTACTGTGTAATTGTAAATCTTTGGAAACTTTATTCCGTATTTCTGATGCATACATATTTGGATATGATGCTGAATGGAAGAACAAAATTGGATAAATACAGTCTTAATAAATAAATGAAAATGAAATGTCTGTTTGTAACGTCAAAATAACAGATAAATTAACTGGTTTCCTAAAAAGCAGCTTGATAGAGGCAAGGCTTGAAACAGATATCAAAAGTACAAATTCTATACCGGTATATAGTGGTTTTTGGCATTTCGATAACTGGATACCACATTCAAAGTCGGAACCTGTACTCCGTATACCAGTACCGTCCCTAGCCTGTACCTAATAAAGGTACTCGTTGAATATAGGTGGGACGATACCAATATTCGTTTCTAGGTATATGTATCGTATAAATTTGTCTAACAGAAACAAAGATACCTTTGATTGAAGAAAAAAAAGATTAGTAATACATTTTGCTGATACCGGTAATGTTGAACCAGTACCGGTTTAAAAACTTTAAACCAATGATACCAGTTCTAAGTCTGGTACCGGTACTACAGTTGCTTTCGTATCGGGATTGCTCCAAAGTCTTTACTAGCGGTTCCCAAAAATATCTGTATTTCAAGGCCTGGTTAGAGATGGTTTTGTGAAGATTGCCGTTAGTAACATAGTACTCATAATTATGTAACGGGTTGGAGGGTAGGGCGAATAACTAACGGTGGTAAAGTTACTTAAGAGCCTGAACGTCCCGGCTTTAAGTTGGCAACGTATCGTTACCATCTATGGAAGTGTATTTCTCACCAGTAAAAAAATTGCTTTGATTCTTAATTTCGTAATTATAAAAAGAACATACTTCTTTAGTTCTATGCACATTAAGCAATTATTACCATTAGTCTACTTGGTCTGATCTTTTCCGCTAGAATTCAGAGAACATGGCTAGATACAATTTGAAGGCTATGTCGCCAGACGCTATGAATTATAATTAAGATTGATTTTTACAGATCGCACATAAGGTTTCTTTGTACGATTGATAAAATATCAAAACTTACAAACCAGTTACTTTTATAATTAATCAAATATAATAGAAATAAAAGTTACAAATTATAAACTCACCTTTTAAAGCAGGAAATACTTTCAATAGCAGCTGCTTTTTATTATCGTCGCTAACAGTAGTGAAGACTGTGCAGTCGTTGGCTAGTGCTATGGATATAGCAGCCTGTCCCAGTGCTCCTGAACCTCCTAGGACTAGCACCGACATTTCTGGTTCCAACTCGGTCCTTATACACTAGAAAATAAGTTGACATGACAGCTTCGTTGGTTTGGAGGGTTATCTTATACGTGTGACGCCACGTATTATTCTCGCTAAGAAAGGTTGTATTCGATTCCAAATCGGTTCGTGTTGGTCCGGGATAATTTGCAGAATAGACCATCTGCCATCCTGCCAAGCATCTCGTAAAAGGCAAGCATCAGCTTACCGTCACTAACACCGTGACATCTGTCTGGGTTTAGAGTTTCGCAGCGACTCGCTCGGATTGGTATAACCGCTTAATCTATTCCTGCTGCTATAACGTCAGCCGTTGCCGTTGACGTGTTCCGGTTCGGAGGATAAGGTAACCGGTAAACTTACTGTCACTCGAGGCCTAACATTCCGCCCTCAGGTTGGCGGCGCACCATTATCATGGGTTCTCAAGGCGGCGTGAATTTTTTACCATTAGGCAATCCGTCTGCTTGTTTGCTTTCAAAAATCATAAAAATAAATAAATAAGCTTAAAGGATCAACGTGAAAAAGTACAAAGGTTAGAGGCAGCTTTTGGAATGAATAGTACTTAAAACTCTTAACAATTTCAGCGGTTCAGTTGGTGGACTTGACTAATGAGGTCCCGGGTTCGAATCCCGGGTCGGGCAACAAAAAGAAAATTTGGGTTTTTCCAATTTTCTAATAAAAAATGCAGCTCGGGATTGGATATGTGCCCAGTAGGCGATAGGCTTGCCACCTATCACAATGTGTGGGCTTAGGGTCTTCGGCTAGTCGTGGGTGCCCTGGTTATGCCTCTGCCTACCTCTTCGGGGATATGGGCGTGAAGATGCTTTTGTTTTCAAACGAAGAAAACACGACTTAGAATTTCAAGAGGCAAATATTTGTCTGACGTTTGGTCCAGGTGTTTATAAAATTTATTACTGTTGGTTTGTATGTATTATTGTTGACAAGCACCCTTAACATTAATTATAAGGGTTAGTTTGTATATTTTGTTAAGGATATGTATTTATTACTAGCCGACCTGCGCGAACTTCGTTCCGCCCTTTCAATTTGTATGGGTAAATTTAAATGTTGTTTTCCCAGTTTCCTCAAAATCGAACAGGATAAAAAGTATCCTATGTCCTTCTCCCGCTTCTAAGCTACCTCCCCACATATTTCCAGCCTAATCGGTTCAGCCATTCTTGAGTTATAAGTAGTGTAACTAACACCACTTTCTTTTATATATATAGATTACTATGATATCTAATCTACTGCCGAGCAAAAGCCCTCAATTCTTGTGCTGTAGGAAACCAAAATTTAATACCTCACTTAATCCTTACTGCCTTAATCGCGCCATATCTTACAAAAATTAAATATACAGATTATGTACCTCAAAAACAGACAGAAAATGTACAGAGAGAGAATGTGTAGATAGCACTGGAATAATTGCAACCACCCATAGATTTCATACCGCTTGTTTTTTTCTTGTATAGATAACCAAGGGTGTTGCGTCAAAAATTAAATCATTTATTATAAAATGTAATGAGGTCATAATTTCGTGTTCAAACATTGTGTTATGAATAAAATAATTAAGACTGTGTCCTTGATCGAGGATCTAACGTACATACTTTTTCCATCGAAATATGTTACAGGATCCTTTGGAACCTAGTTCAGGCATCAGTCTCTCACAAAACAGATTGTTAAGGGCAGAATAACCCTATGTTTATAAATTTGTGAAGAGTTAAATAAATAAATGCGTATATACACGTTGTTTGGAGTTAACACCTGTACTTATCCACTGTATACTTTATTTAACACTTTCTGCTACTTGTAGATTGTACTGTTGTAGATTGAACGTTAAATCAAAAAAGTCCTTTTTATCTTTAGTTTCAAAGCCCTGATGATGCTGTAAACAGTGAAACCGGTTGGCTAGAAAGTAACAGAAAGTGTTAAATAAAGTATACAGTGGATAAGTACAAGTGTTAACTCCAAACAACGTGTATATACAATAGAATTCCACCAAGTGTCGACGATAGCAAGTATAGATTCAAATAAATGCGTAATATTAAATGTTCGAGGGGTTCCGTGTGTCCGTAGTTTTGGATATGTAGCCTTTTTAAATGTAGTCCTCTATTTCTGTGTAATAACATCCAGAAATCAAGCCTACAGTTATGCAGAAGTATTCATATTGGTTATTTGAAATAACCATACAAGTGCAGCTTGACTGGGCATCATTTGGAAAGATGCGTCTCATTGCGTTATCTCTGCTACAATGCCTAAAGACCAAAGTGTAAGACAATTTTGTCTTAGAAGTTATTACTTATGGATTGTCGACAATTGGAACATGGTTGTGAGAATAGACTACCGACTACAGTCTATACGTCATTCAGAGATCTACGGAAAGGTTCATGCTCGGACCACGTCTAAGGACTAAGTCAGAAATGAGATTATTAGGCAGAAAGTTAGAGATATAGTTCAGCGGTGTAGCAAATTTAAGTGAAAGTGACCTGGACAGGTAGGTCGCAGATTCGATGCATGGTAAAGTCAACAGCTACTCATTGGATCTTTGTACACAAAGTGATAGATGCCACCAAGCAAGGTGGACTGACGACTTAAAGAGGGCGTCTGGAAGTGGCTAGATGATAGAAACGGGATGTCGAATCATTAATCATATGGAATACGTCTGGGGGAGGCTTGCGTCCAGTAGTGTCCTATAGTAGGCTGACATCTGTATTTTTATATTGCTTTACAGCATCAAGGCATCTGCAAGATTGTTATAAACTTACCAGGCAGTAGAAGGCAAAGCTGTATGCGTATGGTACAGTTGATGCATCCTCGAGGCTCCAACCCTCCGGCACATCCCACAGAAGATCGGGGTTAGCAATCACTTGTGAACTTGCTGCGCCGTCTTTGATCAAACCCATTACTTGTTTACCACTGAAACGAGGAATAAAAACTTTAGCTTACATCTCTTGTGAACGATTTGAATGAGAAACAGACACAGGGTTTATTGCAACGGATGCAAGTCTATGATATAATTCTATAGTGATAGCTGTTTTTTTCATATTCATGGGCCACACATGGAGGCACATAGGAGTTTAATTGCCTTATGTTATCTTGTTACCAAGTTTGGCTTACGAACCCTGTACTATAGCACTGGCAGGGCTGGATTTTGTATTATTGTTAGAGGATTGATGCAACGATTTCATAAATACTACAAAAAAAGACGTGTGGCACTCGGAGACTGGCGCGGTAAAGTTATTGTATAAGCAGGCATGAGTCACCAGATTGCTGGGCGAAGAGGGGGATTACGCATGCGCAGTAACGCCGATACAACCAATGCCACCTAGAGGCGAGTTGCTGAACTAAAGAGACAAGCGTGATCAAAAGGCCATTAAAAGCTCTGCTACTCATCAATAGATGGCAAAACTAAAAAGTGTCACCGCTGTGCCGGTCGGAGTGGGGGTGTTAGGTTATTTTCGGATTTTACGAATTTCTGGATTCGGTCTCCACGCTTAATGCCCGCGATAGAAGTTATACAATAGGTCAATAATCATAAAATTAGGAGAATATATAAATGTATCATAATTTAATAGGTCCGCCCCATAAAAAAAATAATTATGGTAGTTATGGCTGTGACAACGCTGCTGCTATATTAAGTTTGAACTGACGTAGTAGTGGTTACGCGTATACTTGTATTCATTTTGGTCGGGATTTTCGTATACGAGTATAGCATGTTATTTGTTACACTAATAAAATTATTTAATATGTGCCCCATTGACGATGAGTTTGCCACCTATCACATTGTGGGACTTCGACTATTCGTGGGTGCCCTGGTTGTACCTCTTCCTACCTCTTAGGAAATTTGGGCGTGAGATACTACTCTTTTACACTATAATACGAATTGTAATCGCTGTCGGTTATTTAATTTTAAATTTCATTAGATTTGAAATCATAAATATATTACATGTAATTGAAATGGAAATGAAACTGAAGAGACTTATAAATAATTATTAGTTTGATGTTCGCCATAGAACAGCAACGCACCTATAAGGAATGTGGTATAAGTATAATCATTGTGGCAGTTATACAATAAGTACAGCTTTTGTTTTAAAAAATGCTTTGTAAAAAATTGTATTAAAAATAACGTTGCCCGGGATTGGATATCTGCCTGGTTGGTGAAAGGTTTGCCACCGATCACATTGTGGGACTTAATGTCTTCGGCTAGTTGTACCTTGGTTGTCCCTCTGCCTAATCATTGGGAAGATGTGCGTGAAAATACTTTTACTTGTTAAAAATCACAACAAATCAATTTCTATTTTCGTTTTCGTTTGGTTATTGGACGTCAGAAGCTGTTCACGCTAGATATTCATACGATTACCTTTCTGTTACACCGCTGAAGTCCATCCCATATTTCGGATCAGACCCATCTTTCAAAGGAAGTATTCCGGTTGCTTTCTTCACGTCATCATCAGTAAACCCTGCATAGTGAACCTGAAAAGTCATATACACTCGATTACGATACATTTGTTTTTGTGTATATACATGGATATACTTTCTCTGTTCGATTTAAAAATCACGATGTAATATTTTCTTTAAATCATATAAATTGTAAATAAATAAAATAAGCTACCACTGTTAATTGAATATTTTTGTGAAAAATTGATTGAAGTAGACTAAGAAATAGGGAAGAGATAGAAAGAGGAAGCTTTCATGCCCAAATATATTTGAAGTTGTCATCGTATCTTTCTTTCTTTAGCATTCACGTGGGTATTTTGCCATTACTCAAGTACAAATTTGAATCAAATTTACCAAAAGCGGGATTCAATCACAATGAGCCACAAGTCATAAGTCGTCAATAAGTCATGTGAGGATCTTGGGTAAAGTGGTGACCTCATTACTCAAGCTCATGTAGTGAGATTTGGCGGCAAAGATACACAATTCGCTAATATCTTTATGATTATTACATTTGTGCACTTTCACTGAATAAAATTGTACGAAATGACGCCAAAATTGACTAATATCACTCATAAACATTGTCCATTGTGACCATCTTTTCTCTCGATGGCGGCAAAACTCCACACGTCTTATCTTCAATTAAAAATAAATCACAGGAGCTTATTGCCACTCCAGCATAGGTTTTGTAAAAATATTCTGTGTTTCAGGTACTAACATAATTCTCCAATCAATTCGTTTTGTGAGCTTGTTATAAGGCAATCTATTCTGAGGCATTTCAGTTATCTCAACTACAAGAAGAAATCATTATCGTTACTTTCTAAGTGATTCTTTTTCTACGTAAATATTTTCTCCTTCCTTCCATTCCACATCTTACATATTACGACCTAGCTGTTACCTGCGGCTTTTCCCACGTTTTCACAGGAACCTGTTTTGCGATCTTGATCAAAAGTAGCCTTTATGTTAATCAGATCACAATCTATCTGTGTTCCAAATTTCAGACAAATTCGTTCAGCCATTCGAGTGTGAAAGAGTAACAAACATACACACATCCTTACAAACTTTCGCATTCATAATAATATTAGTAGGATAGGATTTATAGGTGTAGGTTGTGGTGTATACTTATTTATTAGACTTGGTGTGTCTTAATTGAACTTAAATGAAATACTCTTTTTTATGTGAGAGATCAGTATACAAGTTCCACGGCTCTCCTGATGGTAAGAGATAACAGTGGCCTTTGGACACCATAGATGTGGTGGCAAGGATGTTAGGCCTATTATGCCAATTTACCAGCCAACCCACCCTCCGGGTCGGAACATGATGGGCTCAATAGGGCGGCAGGAATAGTTAAGGCGGTGGACCCCCACCCGGGCAAGTTGTTGCTGAGTATTCTACCATCAGTGGTTTTGTTAGTGATGACCTATATTTTAACCAGTTTCGCCTCTTGCGAGCTGCTTGGTAGAGAAGAGAGATGGTCTTCACTACTCAGCGAAACCAGACCAACACGGAAAGTAATTAAATATGTTCTTTTAAATAGAAATCATGATTTTATTTTACAGTTTGTACTTACCGTTACTTTGATACCATTTTCTTCAGGTTCATTTCCATGTACCCATTGCAATGATTCCAGATCACCATCGCTACCACTTTTCAGAATAACTTGATTACTTGAAGTGTCTTTAGTATCTTCCCAGGGTACCAAAAATTCACCACCCCAAACACCCTGCGATCAAATACACATTTTAATTGTAGTGATCAGCAAAATAAGGTAAATATGTATTGCCTAAGGCCTAGTCTTAGGCTTTTACAAATGTTTGTCGTTTGGCATTGGTTTACGTAGTCATTGTGAAACGAAGACCAAATTTGCTTATCTAAAATTATTACTTGATTGTAATATATAAGAATACAAATAAATGTTAAAGATACTTTAAAGAGAGGTTGGCCAAGCATCAATATCAGGATGTATTCAAACGTTAAAGGATTTCATTAGTAAAAAAAAAAGATTAATTAAATAAATATTAAGTTCAAAGCAAATTTACTTCATACAATGAATTCTATGACCACTGCTTTTTTAATGACATAACTTTAGGGTTTATCGTGTTACGTCGGTTAAACAGCTGGCAAGCCTACGCTGTTGGAGGTTGTAAGTTTGTATACCTTTTCAGCGTTACGGGCGTGAAGATAGTTCGAGGTTTTAGATATTAACATCGAAGGCAAAGTACTAACATCTTCAATGTCTATCGGTGACGTGTATTTAATGCTACCTGGAAAATATTTTTCTTGCAACAAAAAAATCTTACCGCCTCTGTGATCTAGCGGTCTGGATTTGACTAAGTCTAATGAGACTAAATGAAGGGGATCGATCGATAGAGCATTGAAAACAAAAAGTGTTTTTTAAATTTTATTGTGAAAACAATGTTGATTAGGTTGGATATGTGCCCGGTTGACGAGAGGTTTGTCAATTATCATATTGTAGAAATTATAGCCGAGCTCAGAGACGTCAATCAACAGCTTTTTTTTTTCTTGTTGATTGATTAAAAGATAGTTAACGTCTCTGAGTACGGCCGCTAGTGTCTTCGATCTACTGCGGTTATACTGATTGTACCTCTGCCTAGATCTTCGACGATACAGGCGTGAAGATACTTTATTTTACTCTCAGAATGCTACGTTGATAATTTTATTTATCTCTAAGATCTACATGGATATCTTATATACTTACATCTTTAAAATGACAGTTTGCAAGATCAGGGATGCCACATAGTTCTGTGTCTTGTGGTTTGTCAATAACGACTACGGATATTCTAGTTTTTGGATGCTGGGATTTCCATTTCTGCACTTTTTCCTTCAATTCTGGCAACATTTCTGGTTTCGCAAATATGAGCAACCCATGTTGAACTGGTATATATGAGATTTGTACACAAAGGTTATTTAAATCATTTTTAGAATTTACTGTAATCACCGTTCCATAGGACGTTGGTTCTTTGTTGAATCTGATTAGTTCTATTTTAGAGCCGGCACCATCAAATGAGGATATAATATTATAAGATGCTGAAGAGTCTGATTGGTGGCCTAAGTTTAGATTAATCACGTAAGATTTTGATCCTAACAATTTTTGCAACACTTCATTGACCTGGACACAAATACATTTCAAAATTTTAAAAAAGAAAATTAATATAATTAGTAACATTTTTAATTATTTATATCGGATACTTTATTTTTTATTTTATTTGTCGATATTTCGGCCTAGTGGTCAGAGTGAGACAGTGATCAGAAAATAAAGATCGTGAATATCCCGTATATACAATGAAAAATATTACGCGACGATTTAAGTTTAAAATCTTATAATATAATTAGATTAATTGAAATTTAAAATTTTTAATATGTGAGGCTGTTTATGAACAAAGTACATACAATATACATCGTCGTGTCATCATACACATCATCTGGGTGTTAACAAATCACAATTGTGTAAAGGCAGAGTGGCATTTTCCAACACAAACATTTTTTTGAATAAAAGAGCTGCGGGTTGGGCAACAAGAAAAATTAGAAAATGTAAATTTTTTATTGAAAATAATGTTGCCCTGGATTAAATATGTGTCCGGTTGGCAAAAGGCTTGCCACTTATCACATTGTGGGACGTAGTATCCTCGGCTAATCGTGGGTGCGCTGGTTGTGCTTCTGTATACCTCTTCGGGGATATGGGCAAGAACATATAAATACACATAAAACGGCTGTACACATTCTAAAAACATGATTGTAAAGTTGATGAATTCATATTTGATTTCTTCTAATTTTAAATCAAATTCCAGCCCATCAATCATGCGTATGTAACTTTAGTCATTCATTTCCTATGATTTTTTCCTAGAATTTTACCATAAAGCAGGAAATCAGACAAAAATTTTTGTATGAATTATGAATAACATAAAATACGTTAACTACCTCCTCATCCTGTGCCAAATTTTTCGTTATTACTAAATCAGCATTATCCAATTGTTTATCTTCGATTAAATCGTTCTTTAAGATCTCTTCATATAATATTTTAACCCCAGAAACTTCATTAAACATTCTTGAAAATTCATTTGTAACATTTTCGTTATTGTCGTCAACAATTCTTGTTACTTTGATGTCGTTTTTACTAACGTTTTCTTTTACAATTTGTAAACAAACTTGCATGGCTGTAGTAATCTAAAATATAACAATCTAAGTAACTAGACTTACTATACTAGTGACATATTTTAACTTATTATTCGATTTCATTCGAGGCAAGGTTTCGAGTCTCGACGGGTTCGGCATCATGCCTTCATTCGTGTTATGAATATTAAAGGCTGGGTTTCACCGACACAATTTTAACGTGATCAAGTTAAAAACGCATTTAGTCAATTATTGTCGAGTGTCAGTCATGTCAATTTTATTGTACGAGTAACAATAATTTTGATTGTAAATATTTTATTATTAAACTAATTTACGTGGTAAGTCGATTCTCAGGGGATTGGGGATAAGAATTTTGCCAATTTCAAAAGAGTAATAATTGTATTCGTCTATAAACGAGATCACAATCGATAACTGAATTCGTTTACACTGGACTTAGTTTCACTGAACTCGGTTTTTAATATGATCGGGAAAATCAGCCCTTAGGTATCTGTATTGACGGGTCCGGGTGTTCATTAAATGTATTTACGGGTCTGGGTGTTTATTAAATGTATTTACGGGTCTGGGCGTTTACTAAATATATTCTGGTATCTATTTATGTTCTTTTTTATTCATGAGAATCATTGTCTTATACCTATACCATACTCATGATTTCCCTTAATTTGGAGTTAGATCTAATTTGTGTACGACCAGGGATATTTGTTTATTTATTATACTTGCTCTAATATTATAACGGATAAGTATTTAATATCATAAGAAAATACATCTCCAAGTTCGTATTCAAACAATTTAATATTACAAAGGGTTTTTATAAAATTTTTGACCTTGCTGCTTTAAATATTACCAATTAAGTACACGATTAATTTTGAAGGTTGTTACACATGTTATTTATATGTGTATTTAAAATGTTGGGTGGGCTATATGACTAGTTAGACATGACGTCTTATTTATCTTAGTAAAGCTGTAATGTTCTGAATAAAACTGGCTGGAAAATAGAACATATACTTTTCGTCGTCAGTACTTAGTTGTATCCCATACACACTTTTATAAATTAAACTCTTTTCCTTTTCCACAGTACACTATGTATGAATGTGTTGTGGAAAAACGTAAAAGTTTAGTTGATAAAATTGTGTCTGGAAAATATTATATTACATCTCGGCATACAATTTTCAATCTCTTATTATTATTAGGTATTTGTCAAATTTTTACATTAAATGTAATTGTAATGTAATTATTTACAGCTACATTAAAGATAAACGGGCGTTATAGGCAGTTCCCGCGTAAAAAAGATAAAAACGGAAACTAAGTACCGATATCGCTTGGGCGTTTTAATACAGAAAAATCTAGATGTAATTTATTTAAAAACACTTGTACTTTCCACAATATATTTTATTATTTTTTATTTTTATAATTTAGCCAACCAACCAACGATAAGAAGTATAGAATCTACAGAAAAATCTAATATTGCAAAAAACGATGATTATGTTCATTTAGAAAAGAGGACAGAGTTGACGTGTTTGCTTTTCGTTACACGTGTTTGAGAATATCCCTCGAGTTAACAATTTGAAATCAGTGAAAATTTTCGATTTTTGTACTCCGAAGAGAATGCCCGTTTTAATTTTATAGTCGGAGTCTTGAAAAACAATAACAGTACCGACTTCAAACCTATTAGTAAATAACACATATAAATAATAGGTATCTGCTATATGATTAATATTAAAACTTCATAACTAAATTTTTTTTTAGTTTTGAAGTCTGTTTTTTCACATAGTAATTTTTTTTTTTGGTTTATTGCTGATATAATTTAATCTGATTGTTGTAGTTATTGTAAGTAAATATATTTATGGCTATTTGCCGATGTGTCTGTAAACTTGTCACTAAATGTAATAAGTGGATGAAATTTATTTGCAGGATTTGATTTAATTTAATAAAAATATACATGGGGATAGGTGAAAGAAGATTAAAAAAATGCTTATAAGATAAAAGCGAATGGGCCTACCTGAATCAGAATGTTATGGGATCAATTCGAAACTATTCCGCATAAAAAAAAGAATTACGTAAATTGGTTCAGAAGCCTCGGCGAAATCGGTGTACATCCGTAAAGAAATGCCTGCCGAGTTGAAAACCTCATCATTTTTTGTAGTCGCTTAAAAAATCAATGTATTGTTAGATTATTTGCCATTTATTTAAGTTTGGGTACTTTAGGTGTACACAAAAAAGATTTCGGTAATGCAAAAGAGAACAACGATCTTGTTTATTTAGTAAAGAGGGTAAAGAGCTTCCGTATTTACTTTTCATTATGCATGTTTGAGAATATCCCTCGAGTTAGCAATTTTATTCATCCATGAGAATATCCGATTTATTGATTGATTTGTTTACTCTCTTAAAAGGCAATGTCTGAACATATGAGGAAAATTAATATAAATCTACGCTTTTTGTTTTATATGTCCTCATAAAAATAAACGCAAAAAGAAAGAGAGAGAGAGAGAGAGAATAGATTGAACATATTTATTATAATGTATACAATTAAATTTTGTCATCGGAAATGGTAAGGGTACATATTTAGCCTCACTGATTTTTCCTGTATTTTGCCAGACATTTCGCTGATTCGATTCCCGATAAATGTTGTATCTTATCTTGTCTAGTAAGATCTGATGTATATTTCCTAAAATATGGTTAAACGTCACTTTCTACGTTCAATATGACTCGATTAAAGTAATTCTGTTTATGCCTTTTTTTCCTTTATTTTAAAATCATTATATTCCAATTGATATTGCATGTGTTATATTTCTTTTTTGTGTATTAAGAGCACCATCGTGCAAAAATTATTTTATTATGTCTCCATAACATAAGGTTGCCTGGAAGAGATCGCTGTTTTGGCGATAAGGCCGCCTTTGTGTATCACTTAGTTTTTAAGTTCCTTTTTAACCGACTTCAAAAAAAGGAGGAGGTTATCAATTCGTAGCGATATTTTTTTTTTTTTTTTATGTATGTTCAGCGATCATTTCTAAACGGCTGGACTAATTTGCAAAATTCTTTTTTTATTTGGAAGAGTAAGCTTCACAGGTGGTCCCATAGTTATGAACTCAGGATCTGATGATGGCATCCTGGTGAAATCGAGGGCATTCCTGAAAAAATGTATGGAAGCACAGAGTTTTTCTTGACTTTTTA
>NJDD01004948.1:59934-75165 GCA_002245505.1 Calephelis nemesis | reverse complement strand
ATGGGAGCTGTTTGTTCGTATGTGGGAGGAAGAGCGCGTCCCTGATATCTTTAAAGTGTCACGCATAAGAACACTATATAAGAACAAGGGCGACCGATCTGACTGCAACTCATACCGTGGTATCACTCTTTTATCGACTCCTGGAAAGGTTTTTGCTAGAGTTTTCATAAACCGCCTAAAATGTTGTCTGAAAAGATCTTGCCTGAAACCCAGTTTGGCTTCCGACCGGACCGAGGCACCTGTGAAGCGATTTTTCTATGCGTCAACTCCAGGAAAAGAGTAGAGAACAGGGTCGTAAGCTGTACCTATGCTTTGTTGACTTGGAAAAGGCTTTCGACAGTGTGCCCCGTGAAGCCCTATGGCTGGTGCTAGGTAAGCTGGGATGCACTGAAAAGTTTGTGAGACTTCTTAGACTCCTACATGACGGCATGCAATGCTGCGTTGCTGTAGACGGTGAACAGACAGACTTCTTTCCCGTTACCTGTGGGGTGAAGCAAGGATGCGTCTTAACACCAACTCTGTTCGTCTTATACTTTGCAGTAGTGGTAAAAGAAGTCCTACAAACTGTTTCCCTAGGTGTTCGTATCCGCTTCTGCACCGACGGCAGTCTTTTCAGTTGTCAGTCGGCTCGCACCAAAGTCTCACATGCACTGATTACTGAGATCATGTATGCTGAAGACTTGTGCTTCTTAGCAGAGTCCCCAGACAGCCTACAACAGCTGATCAGCGTCAACAAGATGGAGGTGATGTCCCTAGACACTCACGGTCACGAGACGCTGGATATAAAGCTTGGTGTTGAAGCAGGTAAAAAAGTTTCGTTACCTGGGGAACACTGTAAGTTCTAAGTGTGACCTTGATGCTGAGATCAACAGCAGAGTCGGAGCTGCAGCTGCGGCGTTCGGCAATTTGTGTTCCAAGGTATTCTGCTCACATGACCTTAAGCTAGCCACAAAAATGTCTGTATATATGGCAATTGTGCTGCCAAACCTTCTATATTCCGCTGAGACGTGGTGTATGTACCGCCACCACATACGCACCCTAGATCGTTTCCACCTTAAATGCCTCCGATACATTATGAACATCAAATGGTCCGATAGAGTGCGAAATACCGAAGTTCTGCGACGAGCCAATGTTGGTGGCATTGAAGCTTATTTAATGCGTCGACAGCTTCGGTGGTGCGGACACGTATCGCGCATGGCGGACAAAAGAGTGGCGAAGCGCATCTTCTTCTCTGAGCTGGAGGAGGGCAAGCGAAAGCATGGCGGACAATTCCTCCGATACAAGGATGTCTTAAAACGGCACATGAAGAGATGCAACATAGAGCCCTCTGAATGGGAGCGTTTGGCAGCACAGCGGTCAGAATGGCGCAGGTTGGTATACGGAAAAGTACGCGAGTTTGAGGAACAGCGCAAAGCTGACCTCGATACCAAGCGCGACCAATTAAAGGCCCGCCCGCCTGCTGCCATCACATGCAACTACGTTGACGGCGTGCTTAAGTGCCCCCAGTGTGCACGAAGTTTCGCCGCCAAGATAGGCTACATAAGGCATCTTCGGACGCATAAGCGCCAAACCACCGGCTAGGAGTCGAAGTGGCCAAAATCGGTCGGAGAATATCGATCGATAGTTACTTTTGCTTTTACCATAATTTTCATTTAATAATCAATTTCAACTGCACGGGTCTGTGTATCTAGTAACAATTTTCAACGTCATATGAAAGGGTGTAAAGATCGATAAAATTTATTTGTACCATGCGCAACAGACTTGCATATTTCTAGCTATTTTAATATTTAATTTTTACTTAACTAACCAAAGACAACAGAGAAAACATTAACAAAATAACTATTAATTAATAAACTAACAAAAGCAAAAAATTGATTTTTTTTCGTTTGCGGTTGCATGTTTGTAAGACTATGACTTGTTCCAATCTTATTGAACTTTCTACAAAATAGTCATGTTCAAGCATAGTGAAGGTACAGGGCAAGCCGAAAACCGAAAGAATGGAAAATACTTCGCGTGCAGTATCATATGTAAGAGCAATGTTATCAATTCTACCATGTTTTTTGAAATGCGCTTTTAATCATAGTTTTTGAGTTACTTGCAAAATATTGTACTAGATTTACTTAAGATAAGATTATTAACATTACAATGACATTGGAAAAGTTTGTGACAAGTATAATAGCATTGACAATCATTGTTCTGAAGAGGTTTTGATGACAGTTTCTGTGTTGGTGGCATGTTTATTATACCTATAGTTTCTAATGTTGGAAACATTTACAAATTAATTAATAAACATCGGTGATAATGTCGACAACATGTTGGTGACGATATTGGTCCATTTCATCTGTCTGTCAGTCCATTCTGTTTCAGTAATGGTACCAGTTTTAGTATTTGTGGCAGTGATTGTGTTAGCTCATTGTTTTTTTTTATTTGATAATCTGTAGTGTAGTTGCTATATCTGATTACCTATACTTTTACTATTATAGGGGCTGTTTTTCTAAAAAGAAATAAGACAAGTTGTTTTCTATTCAAAGTTGAAAAAAACTGTATTTTAAATAAAGTATGTCAATTCTGCGACACCAACTTTATTAAAACAAAAAAAAAATGGTATGAAACATTCTAAAACTAAACTTGTTAATGTTTTATCAATATTAAACACTATGCAGTTATTGTGTTTATTTAGTAAAGAAACAATTTGTTCAGTTACTTTCTATAGATTAATATACCTTTTACTATGAAAGATGCATGATGCTACTGAAAACATTCATTCTATTGCAAAGCTAGTAAAGATAAACCCCTTAAATATATGCGGGTTTCTATTTAGTTTCGGGTATTTGTTGAACATCCAAATACCCAGGCAAAGCCGATGCAAATAACTATAAATCAAAGCTGTGAGAATTCCACAACATTTGATAATTCTACTCGGAGTTAATAAATTTCCATTCTTCATTCGATACTCAAATACACCAAAGCCAAATTAAATGACTATTATTTAACCCATTTGTATTTTTTCTTTCTGGTTTAACTTATTATTTTTTTTATCACATTCGCTTTAACCTTTGTAAATAATAATATTTTTTCTGTACTTGTTGTGTACGAAGCAGCGATTTTCAAAGTATCTTCACGCCCATATCTCCGAAGAGGTAGGCAGAGGCACAACCAGGGCAACAACAACATTACAACAACAAAATTATTTTGATGGAAATAAAAAGTAGAACAGATGAAAGAAATTAATAATATGATAAACCGATTACGTGATGTAAGAAAAAAAAATACTATCATTTAAAAGTTGCTGTAAATAAATAATTATAATTAATATATCTTCACACCCATATTTAGGAACGAGTGGGCAGAGTCACAACCAACCTACGACTAGCCGAAGACACTAAGTCCCACAATGTGATAGGTGGCAAGCCTATCGCAAACCGAGCACACATCCAATCCCGAGCAACATTTTTTTATTAGAAAATTGGAAAAACCCAATTTCTTTTTTTTTTGCCCGACCCGGGATTCGCACCCAGAACCTCATGTAGTCAAGTCCAACTCCTGAACCGCTACCCACCTTCGGATAACAACCAAGCGATTTAATCTTGGAATCTCAACCTTTGTCTCCGCGGGTGCCTAAAACCATCTACTATTGCATTAAATATCTTTGTTAATCTTTCATCTGCCATTCCACCTAACTGAACCAGCGGAGCACGCTCTTTTGCATTATAACACCAAAACTTTCTTTCAATTCCACTCTTTCTCGGGTATCACTGTTTCGAATGCGGTCAGTGAGCGTTAGACCACCGATTTTCTTTGGCGATTCGCAGCATCTCATGCTTTTTTCTGACATTTCCAACTCTTGCTTCCATAAAACAACGTTGCAATAAGCACAAAATCAAGCAAAGTTAATCTAGCTCCTTGACTCAAAACCTGGCATTGACACAGCCAGCGCTATATTCGTTATATTCCCTACGCACACTTTCCTTTCCACATCCGCGGTGTATCTTGCACCCCTACTAATATATAATTTGATGCATTTGTTCCAGCACCATATTATAAACTCAAACTTTTACATCAATTCTAGCTTCGTTTCTTTTAGACACCTTAATTTTAGTTTTCATCGCATTCAAACGTAAGCCTCTTTCTTTACAATCACCGTCCATAACTGTGAACAATGATTGCAGCTGAGATGGTATAAGCATCATCCGCGTATGACCAGTTGGTCATTCATACACATTCCAACACTCATAGATCTTGGTGTGATCTGCAAAGTATACAAAACAAAAATCATTAAGCCTACAGACACATATGTCTACACACATGTATAGAAGCATACTTCTCTACGATGTTGCGGAGTGAAAATACCAGATTTGTACATCCTATTTCCAAAATGAAACCGCCGTGAACCTCCTACAATATTTCATCGGGCATTCCTTTAATCCTCCTTTTTACTATTTTTCCATACACGTTTGATGCTTAAACGATTAAACTAATGGCCCTGTAACCTATGTAGACCAAGCGTAAACTCCTTACTTTTATACAAAGGCACGATGATAGCACGCCGCCGGTCAACGGATACTCTGCCAGTCCTCCAACAATTGTTACAAAAAATTTTGAGTCCAAATGAGTCCCGAACGACAGTACCACCAAGTTTGATCATCTCAGCTGTCACCATGTTTACTCCTACAGCCTTATCCTATTTCATGCTTCTAATCGCCCATTTAAATTGTTTCATATTAATGCCAATACATGCATCCGCTCTTTTTGAGCCATTTGTGTACTTTCAACAGTCCAATGGTAGCATTCTTAGAATATTCACACAAATCTCTATAAAATGCCTTCCACCGTCTTAGCCCGTCATCCGTGCCTGTGACAATATCATCTTTCTTGCACCAAAATGTTATCATTCTATAGGGCGTCGAAAACTTTGACAGTTCTTGACTTTCCTTTGTGTTCTTCTCGAAGTTGTTAGCCAACTTCTTTTCCAGTTACATACTTTTCCCTTCGTTCTTTTTTCTCACGGACTTAGATATGAATGATTGATGGAATGCTTTGAAAGATAGCAAGGCGGATGTTAGGGAAGAGGCATGTGGTAGTGAACGAGTCTATGAATGGTGAAGCATGATGGGTGGAGGAGATGCAAGCCTACGTTGAAAGAAAGAGAGAAGCCTGGCTAGATTATGTATCATGTTTGCAATGGAATGATAGCATGACAGAGTGGAAACATTCATATTTTTAAATAAAGAAACACTTGTACTATTTTACGTATCACTTGTAATTTATTATTTTATAAATAGCTTACTTGTTTCGCTTATGACAGCATCATCAGGGACAGAACCTAAACTACTTAACTTTAGTAGCTTAAGTTCTAGACCTGATACTTGTACTAACTACTAAAGTAAACTAGTAACACTGATATTGTACTAACTATGCTAGTAACTAGTAATAAGTGCTGATGTTGGCAGATGTAAATTATTAAACTGGTCATAATAATAATTTTGAAAATAAATAACTTATTGATATTGTTTCATTGTCGATTGAAATGAATGCACTGGAAATCTATTGTATGATATCAAAACGCAGAAGACGAAGATTTTTTGTAACTAAGAAATACACACCTGTTAAAATTAAATATAGTAATATTTCGTTTCCAGAAACAGAAAGTTGAAAATTCCTTCGTTTAACAAATTTACAGGTTGTCTTATTGTCCAATAAAGTTCAGAGCACTCTACCTTTTACTGATCGTCTGGATGGCCTACGCAAGTAGGCAAATGGCCTATATGCAGGAAAAGATTTTGAAACTCCTAGAAACAAAACTAATGACAAATTGATTATGAGAATAATAAAATATAGTGATTCTTTATTGTGTGCCAAAAATGTTATAACACATATCATTTAATAATAAACAAAGGATCGCCTTTATTCAAATAAAATTTCTATTACACAACTTTTTGGTTTCGGACAACACTTCAATAATCAACATGTAATGACAAAAGGTCAAACTAAGTATAAGTCATTAATTGAAATACTAGAAGCAAGACTAGCAATATATTTTAAAATCAAAAGATCTATTCCCGCCAAAGAAAGTGGTGAACCATCACCTTTCGTCCATACTGAAGGTTGTGCAGACTTTATACCTGTCTAAATTTTAACTTATACCAGATGAAAAACTTGAACGAAAAGAATGAGATAAGTGGTGCTTAGTCCTATAAAAGTCAAAATCAGTTTTGGATTTATGTCAATCATATCAAAAATGCTAACCTCAAGGCTCCAAATTTCAGTTGAGTCTACAAGTATTTTAGTTTGAAGACGTATTTGATTTGGTAATTTGTAGTTTAGTAATAATTTACTAGCCTTCACCCTGATTTCCTGACGTGCAGCAGTCACTGATCCACAAATTATTGACATATATACTAAAAATACAAATTTTTGTACAAACAGTATTAAAAGCGCTACTGTCAAATTTAGATTGAGTTTTGTATTATAATAAATAGTAAACTTCCAAAGGCTTAAAAGACTAGTTGCGAATGTACTGAAAAGAAATATGAACAAAGGTAAATTGAAAGTTTCGGTAATAAGCCTACAGGTCTCTCCCACGGTAGCGAAGACCAAAGTTGCACTTTTGATATTGTTTGTGACTTCACCTACATTATTCTATACCTACATCATTATCTTGATAATTGTGTAGTTATTGTGAATATTTAGTAAACTAACAATTCGTCCAATTGCATTCAGCAGGTGAATATATCTTTTACTATGAAATGTACATAGTGCTGCTGTTAACATATATTCAATTGGAAAAATGCTATACAAACAGCCCATAAACATTTGACTATCGTTATGTAGTTTGAAGTGTCGGTCAAACATCCAAATAGCTATCCAAAAAAGATGCGTAAACCCGAAAATTAAAAATGCGAGTATTCCATAGCTTTTTACAATTCTGCTCGGAGGCACTAACTTCCCATTCTTCATTCGATACTTAAATATACCAAAAATGTATTCGATAACTGTAACTGGTTTCAACATTTTCCAAATATAATTTAAAACATTTGTAATGTTTGTCTCTCGTTTGACTCTAATTTTAATTACTTTTGCTTTAGCCATTTTAATAATAAATTTAGAATGAGCAGCTCGTGTACCTCGCAACGATTTTAAACGTCATGTAAAGGGGTGTTAAGATCAATGAAATTAATTTGAACCATGCGCAACAAACTATCATATTTCTAACTATATAAATACTGGCACCTTTAGGATATATTTGGTCTTAGTCAATTTTCAGCTTTTTTGTAATAAAACTATTGTAATATTGAAAAAAAAATAAACAAATTGCTTTTGGATCCTTCGCTGCATTATTGGTACTGTCTGTCTGTAGGATAGTCAGTCCATAGTTAGATTAGGGATCTAGTATTGACCCTTATTTTTACCTGCTGTTTCGAAATTTTAGTATGTGTGCACAGCAAGGAGAATCAGACAAATTCACTCACAAGAAATATGTACGTGTATGGCTACCTAGCCACCTAAGCACCTGCTTATAAAGTATCCAGTCATAACCTTTCTAATCTTTTTATTTTCCTAGCTTTTCCTTGTTTTTTGTGTGTTCATTATTTTATCATTTATTTTACAAAAAAATTGCACTTAAGGAAATTGCGGAATCCAATATCTTTGAATAGGAATAGGAGTAGGGTAATTGATAACAATTTATAAATCAAGTATAAATTAATAACTATAAAGACGACTACATTTATTAATTTACTTATTTTGAAAACAATATACGGATTCACTAGATTCTATTTATGAATCGATAAGAGTTGTGTCTGAATTTGATGGAAATCCTCACGTACTAACTCGTTTTATGAATTTGTGTAATCATATTGTCATAGCGCACTTTGACGTAACACCAGGACGGAAATCTAGTTGACTTAAGTAAACTAGATTTATTTAAGGCAACTAATCAAAGACAGCACAGCAAACACTTACTGAGCGAAAGTTTGCCTTTTGATTGAGGTTGTATGTTTGTTGTTTGTCAGACTATGTATTGATTTGATGATGTTAACGAACTTTCTATACAATTGTCACGTTCAAGCATGGTGATGCTACAAGGTACAAGGCAAGACGAAAACGGATGAAAGAAGCAGCATCAAATGAAAGAGCTTGATGTTAGCATTTCGACCCTGTTTTTTGAAATGCGCTTTATTCATAGCTTTGAATTACTTGCAAAAAGGTAATACTTAAAAACACAACAGTGGCGATGACAAAGTTTGTGAGATGAACAATAGAAATAACATGGACAGCGAGAGTCACTGTTCAGTTGTGTTGATGTCAGTGTTTGTGTTGGTGTCATATTTTTTTTAAATGTCTACTGTTGGAAACACGACGCCGGTGATGTCAATAATATGTCGGTGACAATGTCTACTTAGGATGGAAAATCCTCTTTATATCAGGTATATTGAGCGAGCCACGGTTTAAATAGGGTATTGTCAAAATTTTCACTGGTGCTTGAGTTCCATACTGCAACTGATGAAATGCAATGACATACACTGGCTAACGTATTCCAGCTGCCATATTGATTAAAATGATAATGTCATTTCCGGTTAGGAGCATATGGTAAACTTGGACAATTTGCCTAATACCTTGAGCAGCGGACACTGACACAATCTATAATATCTATGATTTACAATGGTCTATAGGCTACAACGGTCTCTTACCGTCAACACAGCAGTGTGTTTATACGTTGCACATAAGTAATGTCGGTAGCAAGTTCTTAGCAACATACTAGCGACGGTGTCAGTAATGGTGCCAGTTTTAGTGTTGGTGCCAGTGATGGTAAGAGTGTCGCGTCGTTATAAGTACGTGACTACTTGAACTTATTTTGTAGTAAAGTTGACACTGATATTGATAAAAGTAGGATTTCAACATTTCAAAATTTGTCGTGTAGAGTTTCTATTATCAAATTTTCAAAATATTTAAGTGGAGGTGGTTGGTCCTCGGATCCGTCTCGAAGGACCAAGATGATAAAATTTTGGCGCTTTGAGGTCACTAATTTTTGTAAAATACTTGATTATTTGAAAAGCCAAAGTTGTGCTTGTGATAATTGATGTGGTATTTACTTCCCTTTAAATTACGAGTTGTAATATTGTTACGTCATAATTTGAAATGGTGTATCTTGTTTATATTAGTTGTACATTTATACCATTTTTGTTTTTCTCCATACTGTTATTATTAATATTTTAAATTATGTTATAGTTTTTTTGTATGTTTTATCTCTTTACTTACTAAACCTTTGTTTATATTATCTCCTTAGAAGGTTGTCTGGTAGAGATCGCTTTGTTTGGCGATAAGAATAAGACTTTTGTGTACTATAAACTATTATAATATGCTCTTTAATACTTAATTGTACCATTTTGTTATAAGCTTAATTGTGTAAAATAAAGAGTTCATTCATTCATTAATTCATTGAAGGACCAAAAACATGGAGGATGTGAAGTCCTTGAATCCGGCTAGAAGAAACAAAACGAAGAAGGCTATGTCATATACTTAGTCGGGTCATAAGTTCTGTCACACAATAAAAACTTTTCTATTTAAAAAGAAGGCCACAAAAATGTTTCTTAATTTGAATTTAGAACCTTTTATTAAATTAAGTACGTATATTTTTTTCTACTTTGACGTATGATTTTTGTCTTTTGTTTGACTCTAATTTTGATTACTTTTGCTGTAACCATTTTAATAATCATTTTAGACTGAGTAACTCCTGTATCTCACAACAATTTCTATCGTCATATAGAGAGGGTGTAAGCTTTTATTGAAACAAGTATGTATATTTTTTTCTACTCTGACTTATGATTAAATATGGAGTGGACGATTACAGAAGACCGTGGCGCGGTTATCGCGCTTCATTGATGTTGTTACATACCAACTCAAATTTTCGACATAATGGAAAATTTGAATTCAACTAGAAGATTAATTTATCGTACCATCAAACGATAAAATGAGGACTCAAGTTTGGAAGATAGAAAAAAAAAGCAATCGCCTTCGCTCTGTTAGGACACCAGCAGTGGAAAAATCTGTAAAGGCGCGAATTCAAAGAAATTTCATCCGCAAGCAGAAAGTGTTAGCCCTTCAGATGGGGTTAAGCAATCCCACCGTGAAAAGGGTGTTTAATGAAGATTTAGAGCTACGAGCTTATTGCAAAAAAAGGACATTGCTTATGGACGTGAGACTGAAGAGATCCCTCGTTTTGTATTGAAATCTGATCAAAAAAATAGTGGGATTGAAAATTTAAATTGGGATCTGATTTCAGATTTCGGTTACGAATATCAAATTTTATCAATAAGTGGAAGACAACCGAAAGAGAGATAGACTTCCGTTTTTAAATAATTGATATTAATTATTATGGATATTTTAATATGCTTCATAAATACATACACACAACAAATAATATTTATATATTAATTTTAATTTTTAAATTTATAAAAAAACAAAAAAAAAATACCGAGCAAAGCTCGGTCATCCGGGTACTATACCTTTAAATGAGCAATTCTTGTAAATATATAAATATATAAGTGGAATCTCGGAATCGGCTCCAACGATTTTCATGAAATTCAGTATGTAGGGGGTTTCGGGGTCGATAAATCGATCTAGATAGGAATCATTTAAAAAAGATACCGAGCAAAGCTCAGCCATTCAGATATTTTTATTAAATTAGCAATCCCGACAAGACTTCGTTTCAATCTTTTTAAATAGTAAAAATAATCGAAAAATAATAACCTTCGGTTTTTCTCATTTTATTATCTATTAAACTTTCCCTGGACTTCTGGAAATTAAATAGTAAATAAATATCACTGAACAATTTATACAAATTGAATTTAACCCCAAAGTAAGCAATTTTTATGCTTGCATTGTGGCGATAAATACCGATGACCTATATATAGGTGATCGGAAAAATAGTTATTATAATGAATAAATATTTTTCAATTCATTATACTTATACAGATGTTTTGAAATTTTTATGACAGCATGAACTATGAAGCGCCAACGCACTGTTACAAAATATCCGTCAATTAATCAATAAATTCAACCAAAGTTTACGTGGCATCGGTGGTTCAGTGGTATAATGCTTGCCTGCCACGCGGGCGACCCGGGTTCGATTCCGGGCCGATGCAAGTTATTTTTTATTTTTAAATCTTCAAATTCATTTTTCCAACTTATACAACAAATAAATAGTTTGTTATTTAGTGTAAACGCATAAACCTTTAAAAAAGCGCTTTCATTCCTGAAATATTGGCAACGCACACCTCCACCAGCAACGGTGATCACTTACCATCAGTTGACTTACTTGTCTGCTTTCTTCTAAAACATAATAATATATGTAATCGTAAATTATAATACCAAATAAAATATACCAAACCCCAAATAAAACCTATCCCTAAATTGTATCTAAGAATCATTTCTCATCAGCTATTTTTATTCATATACAAGCTATTCCAAAGCGAGGTTTTGAGTCAAAAAGCTAGACTCGCTTTGCATAATTCTTTGCTTATCCCAACGCTATTGTATGGAAGCGAGAGTTGGCTATGTCAGAAAGAACATGAAAGTAGGATTAATGCGGTCGAAATGAGAGCACTACGGAAAATCTGTGGTGTAACGCTCGTTGACCGCATTCGTAACAGTGAGATCCGAGAAAGAGTGGGACTGAAAGAAAGTTTTGCTGTTAAAATCCGAAAGGGCATGCTCCGCTGGTTCGGTCATGTGTGTATGTATGTATCTCTCATCAGCTTTAAGCAAATATACCCTTTATTTAAGACCCTTAACTTCTCTTTTTCTGCCGGAGATAAAAATTAAAAAAACCCGCAAAATTGTTTCATGAAGTAGATTTAAGTACCTAACTCAAAGGCATTGCTGTGCTAACAGCATTATAAACTTAATATGCATCTTTTTGAAAGGAATAAGTGGGGCGTCTAGATGTGTCTGTGTATGTCTCTCTATGGCAAAGCTCCTAAACGTCAGGACCGATTCCGAAGCGTTTTTAAAATTTATAGATTTTTAAACCCCTACAAAAAGGAGTTAAAATTTTATATCCATTATTGTTTCCTTTTTTTATGATATCGGAAGGCAAACAAGCAGACGGATTTCCTGATGTTAAGAAATTTACGCCGTCTAGAGACGCCAAAGGTGGTAATGGTGCGTTGCCAACCTGAGGCCGGGATGCTAGGCCTAGGGCAAAAGTAAGTTTACCGTCTACCTTATCCTCCGAACCGGAACACGTCGTGACGTTATGGCGGCAGGAATAGGTAAGGCGGTGGTACCAATCCGGGCGAGTCGCTGCTAAACACTACCACCTAGTCAGATGTTACGGTGTTAGTGACGGTGAGCTTATGCTCGCCTCTTACGAGCTACCTGGCATGGAGATAGATAGTAAATTCTACACAAAGGACCCGGGAAACGGGGGAAAATGTCTAGACTCGCAGTAGAAGAAAAGACTAAGATTAAGTTTTGGAGATACTGCACATTCTCCGTAATATCTGTTTCGTTACAAGGTTTGTAAAAGGAACTTTTTGCATTGGCTATCCATCTATATTTGAAATTACAAAGTAAGTACATGTAAGTATCTTTACGCCCATTTTACCCATAGAGGTAGACACTAAGTCCCACAATTTGGTAGGTGGCAGCCTTATCGCCAACCGGGCACATGTCCAATCCCGAGCAACGTTTTTTTGTATTAGAAATTTAGAAAAACCCAATTTTCTTTTGGGTCGACCCAGGTTTTGAATCCAGGACCTCAAGCAGTCAAGTCCGACAACTGAACCGTTAGAGCACAAACACGACTGCAAAAGGGGGATTACAAGCTTAATAAAAACTAGCTACGTCCTTAATTTACGAAGCAGGAACTAAAACCATGGCAGAAGGCAAGTAAAGAAATAATATTAATTAATTAACATTCCTAAAATTTATTTCTAGCTAAATCTGTATATCAACGTAGTCAAATAATTTGAATAAGCAGCGTTTGAAATGTCTGCAGTGAATTATAGGCTAGGAGACCGTAGTCATGTAATTGGTTGTTATTTGTGTCAAAAACTAGCTTGTTACAAACAAACAAAATAAAAACAATCATTTCACAATATACCATTAAAATAATTACATATTTTAAAAATAAACACTATCTAACTTTTGCATATAGAACCATTTTTATTCTACTCTAAAAATGAGATGATCAATTCCTAAGTGCTTTTAATTAGTATAATTACACCCATATCTCTGAAGACGAGGAGATACAACGAGACAATCCACGATTTGCTGAAGGCACTTAGTCCCACAATGTGACATAAGGTAAACGTATCGGCCGGGCACTTATCAAATCCTAGGCAACGTTACTTAAAAATTGCAAAAACGCAAGTATCGGTTAATAAAGAATAGGTTTTTACTATTATTTTACTGAAGACTCAGACATGACATTAAATATCGACTCTTGACTATTTTTCACGAAATTGCAAAAGTGAATTTAAAAAAATACGGAAGATGTGGCAGAATGTCCTAATGGTCTTAGCCTGTTCCAAAAAGGGACAAATTAAAAATACAACAATAACATTGAGGAGTTTTGGCACCATCGAGAGAAAAGATGGTCGAAGTTTTTTCATAATTATTGAATTTCGTGTTGATATTGAGTGAAATTAGTCAATTTTGGTGGCATTTTGTTACAATTTTGTTCAGTGAAAGTGCACAAATGAAATAATCATGAAGGAATTAGCGTATCGTGTTTGTCCTCGTTGCCGCCAAATCTAAGGAGCTTGCATGAGCTTGAGTAATGAAGCCGCCGCTTTACCCAAGAGCCTGACATGACTTACTGACGACTTATGACTAATGACTAACTTTAATTTATTAAAATTGATGTAAAACTTGATGCAAATTTCTACTTGACGAATGCCAAAATACTAACGTGAAGGCCAAAACTTAAAGAAAGAAAAAAAAGAAACAATAACTTTACACACAAACACATATTAGTTTATGTAGGTAGTGCATTTATTGATGTGTTGTTTTAACATTAAATAAATAAAAATAATATAAACCGGAACTATGGCTGATATGTGCGGAGATACCTCAATCTGTTTCCTGACCACTGACGGTTAAGTTGTACGACTACCGTCTTTGGTCTTTGGCTTGCGTTTTTTAATATATTTTTTCTTTTAAATTCACAATAAACTTAGAAAATAAATTAAAATTAAATAAATAGAATAAATTAAATTTTAATCAAACCTAAAAGATCTAGTATTAAATAAAAAATCCTCAAGCACACAAAAAAAAATAAAACACCTGATTCGATAAGGTTTACAAGAAAAAAGAAAGTCTGGAAAAAATAAAAAACATGCACTAGACATCGACTTACGAAAATCCTTCTTTTTAAGATGGGGTTGCGAATTTATCCAGCCCTGTAAGATTTTTATAGCTGCGTCTTTTCTCCCTGGTTCATATAAATCATATTTTGAATATAAGTATTCTACTGTGCCGACTGTAATCTCAAAAACCTTAGAACTATCTACACAATCCATTTTTAGTAATGTTTACCGTATGAAGACTTCAAGATACTAAATAGAAAAAAATATTTAACACACATTCTATTATAAATTATGGATGACTTATACACAAGGTAATGTATTGAAGTTGAGGAAAAAAGAAGCAAAATCTTGTAAATTTTTCTACGCATGAAATATCCGCATTTAAATACTTAATTAATGCAGTATTTTGTTAATTTAACGTGCTAAAAGATTTCCAAAAAGGAGGTCAGGAATAATTTGAGAACCAATTTTAAAATCTATATTAATGATTTGAAAAAAAGCACTTTCAATATTGTGCCATTGCCACTTACTCTGGATCTGATAATGGATTCCCATGGAAAACCAGAATCCACTTAGACAACATTTTAGAGAATTTTTTTGTTTTTTGCTTACCTAAACTGTATTTTTTTTGTAACTTTTGTGTAAAAAAAACTGTGTTTGTAATTCGACTTTGTTCAGTTTTAAAAGTCCACATATATAATTTCGTATGGCTTAAAAAAACTAGAATTTCCGAAACGGAAAATTCTCGTACTATTTTTATCGCCTCTGTGGTCAAGCGGTCAAGTGTTAGACTTGACTTAACGAGGTTGTTGGTTCGATTCCCGGTTAGGTAACAAAAAATTTGTTTTTTTTTTATTTTTTCTGATAAAAAAAATTCAATTGAGACTTTGTGTCTTCGGTTAGTCTTGGGTAGGCACCC